>CM063509.1:282690-381479 GCA_032207245.1 Pardosa pseudoannulata
CAATTTCTTGAAAATGTTAATTCACAACCTCCGTCTAGATCAATTTTTAATCAACCGAACTCTTATTGAAATTGGCAGCTAAGAAATCAGTCAATGGATTTGTTTCTCGAAGATTCAATAATAGCGTCAAGAGCCTTAAGATTCCGATCTAGACCATGTCGACACTTTGTAGTTATAATTGGGAGGATATGTGTAGCTTTTCGGAGGAAATAAATACTATGCAGAAGAAAAATCAAGCACAAAGAAGTGTAAATAGCCAGGAAAATCCAAATTCACAATGGCAACTAATTTCTATAAGAAGGCAAATTCTATATAAGACTATTCAAAGCTCTCAAAATAAAAAGTATCCTAAATTTAAGTATAGAAGGTACTTTACTATTAAATGTGTTATGGACATTGCATCCACCCTTTCTCTGATTTCTAACAAACTTGTAAATGAATAAAATTTGAAAGCGTAAACTCCAATTATTTACAAATTCCATATTTTTTAAAAATAATAATTACTGTTTAACTTCATTTTTATAAAAATCCTATTTATAATATAACTTTAGGTGCCAAATCTAAGATTAAAAGTCAATGTCGAAAATATTATTTTGTCAAAATCAAACTGTTCTTCCGTTTCACAGTACGCGTTTAGCATTCATCAAGAAAAACATCATCTCAATTCCTAAGTATGAAAACATCTGCTCGAACCGAATGAAGCGTTCACCAGTCATAACAACTCACTTTCCGCTCTAAGGTAAAATCAAACCTTATTTTTTCAATAGTCATCACATCCGTGATAAAATTTAAAAAAAAATTCATAAACGATAAAGTTCTTAATATTCAGTCGGTATCATAATTTGTGCAATTCAGTTCGGGACGAAACTGCCACGTTATAAGAATTGGTTATAATATTAAGCAAGAAGAATTCCAACAGAAGAAAAGGGTTCAATTCGTTGAATGGGAAGGTTATAATTGCACATTTAGCGCTATTTGCTCTTTACACAATAATTCCTATTTTTATCGATGAGAATAGCAGAATTTTTAATGACTCGCGCTATTAGAACCCTTAACATGACGATTTCAGATACAGTAGAACCTTGGTATAACGACCCCCTGTGGTACCAACATTATAGGGTCGTTGTAACGAATTGAAAATATAATTTAAAAAATTGAGCAATGAAATGATGCAACAGTAAATACCTAGAGAACACTTCTATATATTTGTATTTCCATGACTGGATTTTTGAAAAAAAGTCTTTGATGGACCGCCCGTTTCAAGTTCGTTTTGCGAATTTTTCATTATCACCGATTCCATATCCGTTAGATTTTGAAGGAAATCTCCAGAATTCAATTGTCCTTCAAAATATGGACACAGGGCATTGATTGCATGGAAGGCTTCTTTTTCGTTCACTTTTTCAAAAGCTTGGAAGATTTCTTCTCCGTCGTCGGAATCGCAGATTTCTTCGTTTCCGGTAATACGGGCAATAAAATCGTCCTCGTTCAAATTTTCTCCGCAGCACTGTCACGTTTCGTCTACCGCAACAAACTCATCAAAAGATAATTGAAGATTTAGTTCTCCTCTTTTTGTTACACCCCCTCCCCTTCTTTAAGCAATCAAAAAGAGAGAAGTAGAGGTTTCTTGGAGTTGCACCCCAATACAATAATTTTCAAGTAGCCCACTTACTCGTGAGTTCTGCGGACTAAAATGGGCGGCGCTCTAGCGAAAAACAATACGCTTGGGGGTCGTTGTAATGATTCAAAATGAACATTATTCCTATGGTAAAATAATTGGGACTTTTTAAGAGGGTAGTTCTAACGAAGGGGTCGTTAAAAAGAAGTTATACTGTATTTACAAATTGAACAATTATGTCTGTTACTTTACTAGCACCAAGTGAGAGAAAATTGCTTAAAACGTCCTACATAGTCATTTATAAACGTTAAAAGCCATAACTGGTATTTCACAGATTATTTACTTCATACTGTTGAACATGTTAAAAATAAACATTTTTTTACACATTTCTGGTTTGCAAACTTGCACTTCGTACATTGAAAAATTCCTAACGGGGAATTTCGAACCCTAATTCTAAATATAAGGTAGGGAAAAGATACTTTTTAAAGAGTCATAACCATTTTTACAAGTTAAAAAATGCAAAATAATTATTATTTTCTACTTTTCCTACCTCGAAAACTGCCGTTTTTACAAAAAAGATTTTTTAACAAAGATAGAACAAATTCTTATCTTTACACATATACTACATTCGTTTTTGAAACATAAAAAATATTAGTATAAATTTTTGCTAGAAAAATTTAAATATGAGACACTTCTTCGTTAAAAAAACTTATACTAAGGCACGATTACTAAAAATATAATTAAGTTTAAGACAAACTTTTTGTTTTGAAACATACTACAATATCTCAAAATAATTTGAACCTAAATTTGTATGGATTTAACATACATATTTTTAAAAAATATTTGAAAAAAGTGAATTTTTTTTAATTAAATTTTTTCATTCAAAAAAATATTTCGGGAAATATACAAGAAAAATTAGGTTCAATCGAAGGAATATTATATTTTATATAACTTGTAAATATTTCATGAAAAAAATCTTATAAGATAACATGCCCGTTACATGAAAAAAAAACACAATTGAAGAAAATTCAAGTTAAAATTAAAATTTTTTACAGATTCTGTTTAATTTAAACATAGTGTGGAGGGGCCTTTAAATTTGATGTTTTACAGCTGGGAAATTAGGTACTAAGCTGTAATACTACTCTTAAAAGACGTATAAAAATGTAAAATAATTGTTATTATTCATGCCTTGAACTTCCAGTTTTACAAACATAACTTTTTAACATAGTTAGAACCAATTATCATCTTTCAAGGCCCTTCCACACTACGGTCCATTGCAAACCATCACCACCGTCTGGAGTGGTTATGGGCTATCGTGGTCGATAGTGGCAGACGATAAAATAGCCTTGGCGGACGATGGCTTCGGAGGCGGCTTTCCTCCAAAGATCAAAGGCAGCCAGATGCGCTACTAAAATGCGCAGTAGACCTTATGGACGAATCCACGCGCTCGGGTCAGTTAGTGGCACAGCGTGTGGATGCCATCCGTGAACCATCGTTGAAGGTCCCCATCAGGAAGTGGTGAACAATTGGCCATAGTGTGGAGGCTACATAAAAAATGAATGAGATATGTGTGTAAACATAAGAAATATTTTTATTACAAAGTTTAAAATAAGAGACATTTTGTCGTTAACAAAAAGAATATCGAGGTTAACGCGCACGATTACTGAAAATATAATTATGTTTAAAGCAAATGTATTGTTTTAAAACTTCACTATCTCAATATAAATTTGAGCTTAAAATTTGTATATATTTAAGATAGTAGACAGTAGACTCCACTTAATGCAATCGCGGTTAATGTTATCGGGTCCCGATGTACTTGTATGTTAAAATGATCGTCACATCGGTTAATGTTATCCGTTTTTGAAAATCATTTTAACTGCAAAGGAATATTCACAATCAGAAGGAACCCATAATTTCTTTTCCTTCGCTGTTGTTTGAATTTTTGAAACTACTCCCTCTTCCAACTAGGGAAATAGGGAATGAACAAAGGAGTGGGAAATGACACGTTCCTGAAATTTTTCAGGAATACGACATATTGCTGGTGGTCAGTGGTTGTCAGATAAGCAGAAGGCGACACATTCTTATGAGAAATGAGAAGGAACGTATTCCCATTTTATTCCTTGCTCTCTTATAAGCAGCTTGTCGATAGAAAGCGAAATGATTGAACAAACGATCGAAATTTTAAATCGATTTGACAGGTTGATTATGATGGCGAACAATTTGTCCATGAACTTCTTAGAAAGAATTGTCGACAGTCAACAATAAATCAATTTTTTTAATCATGCATACAATTCTTATGTTTTAAAGGATAATATACAGTACATAAATATAAGATGTGTTTTTTCATTTTGTTTTGAAATTCAGTACCTGGGAATTAAAGAGGGGGGGGGGTGAATTTATCTAATTTTTCATATCGTTTATTGTTATCAAAATCACGGTGTCCCAAACGTATCACATTAAGAGGTGTCCACTGTACATATGTACAAAAAATATTTGAAAAAAAAATTTTTCCATTAAAATTTAAAACTTTATCATTGGAAAAGAAAAAAAAAATTCGTAAATATACAAGAAAAATTAAGCTTCATAGGATGAAAATTATATTGTGTACAACTTGTAAAAATTTCATTAAAACATATTAAAAACTTTTTTAAGATAATATACGCGTTACAGGAAAAAAAACCACTATTTGAGAAAAATCAAGTTTAAGTTTTTCAAGTTTAAAATTTGTTTACAATCAACATCTGACATGGTTTTATTCACAACTCCTCTCAATTTTGGAATTTATTTTTTTATGTAGCATCCACACTATTGCCAATTGTTCACCACTTCATAATGGTGACCTTTAACGATGGTTCACGGGTCGCATCTACACGCTGGGCCACTAAATGAGCCAAATACTTGGATTCGTTCACATAGTCTACTGCGTACTTTAGTTGCGCATCTGGTTGCCTTTGATCTTTGGAAGGCGCCTCCACACTATGGTCCACTGCAAGCCGTCACCACAGTGTGGAGGGGATATGGTTTAGCCTTAAATATTAAATAACGATTAAATAGCCTTAGCGAATGTGGGCTGCGGAGGCAGTTTTTCTCCAAACATCAAGGCGCCTCCACACTATGGCCCACTGCAAGCCATCACCACCGTCCAGAGGGGCTTTGGCTTATCGTGGCCGATGCGGCAGATGATAAAATAGCCTTGTTGAATAATGGCTTCCGAGGCGGTTTTTCTCCAAAGATCAAAGACAGCCAGATGAGCACTTGAAGTGTGCAGTAGACCCTATGGACGAATCAATGCGCTCAGCTCATTTAGTGGCCCGCCGAACGATGGCCGAATTGTACAGCGCTGCTCTTCGGAACCGGAGTTCGTGGATTAGAATCTCGCTGCTGGCATGGATGTTTGTAGCCGTTCGGAATCGGCTTTAAACTGTAGGTCCCGGTCTCATTAGCCCTCGTGTGCAAAACAGTAGACCGTAGCGCTCCAAACCAAACCAAACCATTTAGTGGCACAACGTGTGGATGCGACCCGTGAACCGTTGTTTGAGATCACCATCAGGAAGTGGTGAACAACTGGCCATAGTGTGGCGGCTACATAAGGACGAATCCATGTATTTGGCTCATTTAGTTGCCCAGCGTATGGATGCAACCCGTGAACCATCTTTCAATGCCCCCATCAGGAAGTGGAGAACAATTGGCCATAATGTGGAGGCTACAGGAGAAAAACCCCCTCGGAAGCCATCGTCCGCCAAGGCTATTTTATCGTCTGCCACCATCGACCACGATAAACCATACCCCGTCCAGACGATGGCGATGGCTTACAGTGGACCGTAGTGTAGAGGGGCCTGTACGCAGATAGTTTTAAAACGTTTAGAAATAAATTCCTTTTCACATGTTTTGTTGATTTAACAGTCTTATGATCCCTTTAAGTTTCTTCAACACTGTTCCATATTAGCCATAAATTTTGGGGACATTATTATTAAATCATCTGAAAGTTTCTGAAGTATATTTATTGAGGTAAAGATTTAATTTTCCGCTCGCTTTTCTTAGTTAATTACTCCATTCCCTTTTCCATTGAAATAATATCTTAAACTTGACTACACACGAGAATTAAAGGGTAATTTGGTAATCAGACACTTGAAATTTAGAAAAAATAAAAAATATAATTCCCATTTATCCTGCGTTTTAATAGCAAAGAAATTTGTACTTTTCCTCTAACTATTAAAGACATTTTTACTGAGTTTGAAAATGTTCGAAATGAATTCCTTTTCAGATACTTTTATTTTATTTATATATTTATTTTGGAAATTTGAATTTTTGATTTAATAGTCGTATGACTACTTCAAAAATGAGGAGAACCAAAGGGCGTATTTTAGATGGGTAATTTTTGTTGATAGATTTGATATGCTGCATGTATGTGCTGTCGATGTAACAACAGAGTACTTCCGCTTGCAGCAGCTGCCAAGTACATACAAAAACAGATGGCTGCTCTTCGGAATGTAAGGTAAATCTACAAAAACTCCTTTTTCAGCAAACATCTGAGCTGACGGTTGAGATAATTATTTAAAAAAAGAACAATAATAAAAGTTGATTCGATGCGATTTTGTTGAGCATATGGGAATGAAACCATCATGACAAAAATTCGTCCGTTTTGCCATGTTTAATCTATTTTATCAATTGAAGCAAAAAAAAAATACACATGCAGAAGAAAGAATGGGAGTATGATTGAGATCAGGGATTCGAACCGAAAAGAAATTATTGGTTTATTTCGGTTCGAGATATCATCAATCATTTTGTTACTGTTAATATTTTCTAATCGAACGTCAACCCTCTAACTGTCATTCCATGACCACCGCTTCTCGATTTCGTGTTTACTTCTTTTAGAAGGCAGATTTAATTCTGTCGAATGTTTAAATGTCATGTTGCCATATGGCCAATCGTTCACCACTGCAGTACTGGCCCTGGTGGCAACATTGGGCCACTCTAATTACCACGTCCATAGGGTTCATTGTGCACTTCAGTAGCGCATGATGGCTGTTTTGGAGAAAATTGACCATTTTATCGTCTGCCATAGTAGAACTCGATAGAATGATCACGCATAGAATGATTTGTTGTTTCAATGACATCTTCTGCTTAACACTTAGGCATCTCATTGTCTATATATACAGGGTTAGCAAGAAAAAGTTTCTCACTTCAGAAGATTCCAATTCTATTGATCCAAATAAGAGACAGATAATTCGAATGATGCGCTTCACATTTATTACATAAAAATTTTATTACAAAAATCTGCCTATAATTGTTGCTGTGGCATACATATGTGGCCATTTAATATGCTTTATAAATACTAAATAATATTAAAAAGTAGCAATAAAATTGCACGGTATGCCCCCCCCTCAATGTACACTGTTTTTGTTATTCAAATATTGCATGATAAAGACGGGAGCAAGACAAGAAGCACCCTAAGATCTCGTTTATTAATCTTTATATATAAAAATGAATTTGTGTCTGTCTGTCTGTCTGTACTCGATAGACTCAAAAACCATACATCCAATCGCCTTGAAAATTTGGGAAATTATTAGGTACATCCCTAGGAAGGTTTTTGAAAATTTTTAACATTCGAAATCCATTCCTTTCCCCTTTTTCGAACGTTTCATGTCATTATGCCAAGCATTATTTTACCAGGTTAAGTACAAATGATAACTTTTAACTTTATCGCATCATAACTAAGTGAAAGAAGTAATATTTCTAGCAATGTGACGTCATTCCGTTAATCCAAAGTAATTGTTTTAAGCGCGGTTTCCCTCGGTTAAAAGCAGGCGATTAAAATTTTCAATTTATCACATAATAAATAGGTGAAAACGATATTTTTCTATCATTATAAATAGGTGAAAACGATATTTTTCTATCATTATAACGTCATTCCTTTAAATATTTCATTTATTCATTTCTTATTTTATATTATTTAAACATCGTCTGCGTAGTATCCATTCGATTTGACCTGGAAATCGAGATATAAAGTGATTCACTTTCATTTCTATGTGACGCAAATTATAGCATTTTTATATAAGAATTTTAAATTTTAATTTATTTCTTGGTTAATTTTTGTGTTACAATGAAATGTTTATCAACAATATTCTAACAACAAAATATACAAATTTCAGTGACTCTCCTACGCAAATAAAAACGTATCATTTTATATAGTTATGTTTATGAATATATGGTGGTCAATATGAATGCGTGTTTCTGTTTCATACAAAACCATGTGGTTTCTCATAAATTTCCACAACAAAATGAGCACTGTTGCTGTCAAAACCTCTGTTACCACGTAATATGGCAAGATCTATTAATGTTGCTAATCAACTTATAGTAGTAATGTAATTTAGGGTTAAACTTATATTTTATCATAAAAAAAGCTTGGGAAAATTTAATATAAGAAACAAATTCGATGCAGATTTAATCGCTAGCATGTAAACATATATTTTGTTACTTTTATTTATTGATATTAAGAACAGTTTTCATTTGTATGTTTTTTATACAAAAAAAATCTTTGTTTAAAAGTAATATGTTGACCGTAGCGAAACACGGGTACACTTACTAGTTTCATATATATGCTTTCCGTTATCTTACAATACTCCAATCTCATCATAAAAAACTTATTATTCTTTCTTTTCAAAAGTTGCCACACCACAAAAGAAAAATTTAAATAAAGCTAACGACAAACGATAATACTTTTAAAACAAATATTAAAACCATGGATGCACGCAACACCCGAATGTTGTCCTGTATATCTTGTCGTTTGGGAAACCCCACAATCAAAAGTCTCAAGGGGCGAGGTCTGGCGAACGATCATCGTGCAGACATCGAACCTCTCCTTGCCCGTTTCATTCTTTTAGAACTTCATCAGAGTTCTGGTGAAACGGTTTTAGCAGCAGCGCTTTTTCTTGCAACGGAGGCATGACCTCACCAGGGTTCCCACGGTCCTTAAAAGTCCTTAAGATTTCCTTAATTTTAACTTTCATTTTTAAGTACCGTTAAAACTACTTAATTTTTGTCAAAGTTCCTTAAGAACTCCTTAATTTTTAAATTAGAATTTGATCAATTTATACGTCGTCATGTAATTTCCTATCAGTTTTCGCCTTACTTTCCAAACTTTCTGGTTTTGTAAGTTGCAGTCTAACTTGCCCCAAACCGGTTCTAAGAACGCCAGTACAGGTGATAAATACTAGTCAAAGAATATATAAAATATTTGTTAATGTTCATAACATTCTTTTACATATTCTAGCCAAAATGCGGTATTAATAATAAAGAAAATCCTTAAATGCATATATGTTATCAGTGTATTTCTGTAGTCATTCAAAATTCCTTTCCTTGACATCCTTAAAATATCATGAAAATACTTTTAGATTATTAATATTTTTGGGGGTCACAAGCTAGAAAACTTTTTTGACAAATAATCTTTCGCATACTGAAAATGTTTATAAAATCAGCTGCCTTTTCCTAATAGCTAACATTCATGCAGAGTTTAATTAAACAAAACATGGAGGGGGGGATTTTGTAGATGTTTCAGTTACTTATGGAAGTTTAATTTTCTTTGCAATGAATGTAATAGAAAAGTCTAAAACTTTCTTTTTGCCCAGGCAACGTCGAGTATAATCAGCTAGTAAACATACACACACACACACACACACACACATATATATCAGTCATTTTTAAACACTCAGAAAGTACTGTTTATAATATTATATTTTATTCACAATTTATTTTTAATTTAATCGCTCAAAAAACTTTAGATGTACATTTTTCAAAATGTTTTTGTCAAATAGGTTTATTTTATATTAATTTTTAGATATTTTTAAAACCTTAATTTTGAAATATTGTAGGGCATTTATGGAACATGCCTTGTCTGGTTCATAATTAAAATATGTTCCTTAGGAAATAGGGTTTATGTCGTTATGCCGTGTATTTCAAGTAGGTCCTTATAAAAAGTTACTTTGGTCCTTAGAATGTCCTTAATTTTTGTTCTGGAAAAAGAGTGAGAACCCTGTTGATACTCCTATTACTGATAATTACCAGAACCAAAATATAATTCCAAATTATGGACCACAAAATTATGTTCTTTGAAATAATTCTAGTGGTCTTAGATATGTTCCGAATAATTATCAATTTCTTGAAAATGTTAATTCACAACCTCCGTCTAGATCAGCTTTTAATCAACCGAACTCTTTGGCAACTAAGAAATCAGTCAATGGATCTGTTTCTCGAAGATTCAATAATAGTGTCTTAACTTAATGAAACTAATTAAATACCACATGTGCTACAGCAGGCAGATTTTTGTACTAAATTTTTTTATGTAATAAATGTGAAGCGTGTCGTTTGAATTATATATAATTCCAATTGCATCTGATTTGGAGTCTTATTTCTCGCTAACCCTGTATGAACAAATACTAGTGAATGATATAAAAAAAGAAATGCATTAAAAATAATTTCTAGGTCAAGCAATTCTATAATTTAATAACAGAATTGCTTTTGCTGGCTTAAAACTAAAGTCTGATTCTTGAATGTCCTGGTCTTGGTTTTCGAATTTCCGGTATCAAACCATCAAACCACCACAGTGTCAAGTGATAGAAAATGAGTGTCTAAAGCTGTACACATGATTGGGGGACATTCTGTTGATGACTTTTTGCAAATGAACTGGAAGTAAATGATAGTTCTAATCTGGTACTTTAATTAATTCCATTTCAGACTTCTTGTACTTAAGGATAACGGTTTTTTTTTTTTACAAATTTCACAACACAATGTTCTGAAGCAAGTCTCTTTCTTTCAAATGCAAAAAATCGTTTGCAAAAATAGGATTAAATAGGCCAACTTCACGTTGGTGCAGACGATATTTGAGGTGGCGGGAAACTTTCGTTACAAGCAGATATATATATATATATATATATATATATATATATATATATATATATATATTCATATATATATAGCAGCCTTACGATTCTGTCACTTTTCTCACCTTTAGTCACCTTTTTTACAATTGATCACTTTTAGTCACTTCTTTAAGTAAACAGTCACTTTTTTCATGATGTATCGCAGCAAAGTCTGTTATTGAAAAAAGAAAATCTAAATAAACAACAAAATATTTTAATAATAAAGTAACAACAAAATATTTTAATAAAAGACTAAAAATGTGATGCTCTAATCTTATTTTTCTTATTAAAATGTAATTAGTCATATGGTTTCCAGAATGCAGTGATTTTAAAAAGTCGCAAAGAAGTTCCTAAAATCTACATTTGTACTGAAATGTACATTTAATACATTAAAGTAATTTACGTCAAAGCACACATTTCTCTTTTTCTTTTACTTCACAATTTTTGTTTAGATACACTAATTGAGCTATGTACATATTTCAAAACATCGTTACAACAACGGACAGTGTTGCTTTTTGGTAAACAATCCTTATCAGATATCATTCTCTACTTAATGAAATGTTCAAAAGGAAATTGAATTTTCAAAAAAGCTCAAATAATGTTTAAACATTCCCTTTCAAATACCAAAATGTCTCAAGGAAAAAAAAGTAGGTGGTATACGTCCGAAATGTATCGACTGCAAAAAGTTAACTTCAACAGATTTTATATATATATATATATATATATATATATATATATATATATATATATATATATAGAAAGAGAGAGAGAGAGGTCGGGCACATTGAAAAGAACACTCATTTTATTAAAATAAATTTAAAGCTTCCTTTAAGGTTATGCTATTAAAAGCAGGTTCTCATTCGAATATTTCATTTCGGTTTGTTTGGAAGGATTCGGAGAAGTCTAGAGATTTTAAAAACGTAAAATTTTAAAAAAAATCGAATTTTTGATGGTTTAAAGGTGATTACTGCATATATTTATTAACTCAACTCAAAGAAATTAACAAGTGGATCGCCGAAAATGGTCGATCCAATCTGATCTAATGATGCTCTTTCGAATGATCTATCATTCAGGTTTATACGTTAATTTTAAAACTTCATATAGTTAGCACCCCCCCTACAGTTTTAAAAAAAAATTTATTAATTGATCAAACGGTGAAATATGTTGATGAAATCTGATCTAACGATAATCAAACGAATGGCCTGTTGCCGTCATAGGGGGGGGGGAGGGTAACTGTACCATTGTATCTATCTTCGTGATACCATTTGTGAAGCTCTTTAAAAACGGGACTCACAAAATGCCTTTTCTTTACTTAGAATACGTTTGTTTTCATTAATATTTTCGACTGTCCAAAACTTTTCTATTGATTTTCAATATTTTCATGCAAGCCGACAATAACTAAGAGAGTTTTCCCCACTCCCGCTTGCTCTATAACCAAATGCAGTGTTTTGGGATACTTGTGAATTTGATGAGAAGCGAATTTGTTCTGCTCTTAAAATGTCGGAATATTTTTATGAGCCAAGGACATTCCTAATTAGGAGGTAAAAGAAGCCAAGTCCATTAGCTGACGAGTGTTGGATCGGCAAGAATTGCAATGGGTGGCATTTCCAAATTTAGCAAATCGAATTTCCTCGACGGAACCCTATCCGTTATTCGAGCAACTCCTAATACGTTCATTGACGCAGGAAAGAAACCATTTCTAGTTGAAATTATAGCAGAAGCCTGTGATTTAATTGTAGTCCTTGTTCTACGTAAACTAGAACATGTATTCGAGTTTTTCTTAAGCTGGCACGATTAATTCAATCTAGTACCAAAAAGGAGATTGGCTTTTGCTTTAACATAAATATTCTGAACCCACACGATAGCAGTTTCTAGAATTGTAGTTTAGGTTTTCGAAAAGAGCCAGGCAGGCAGATTCACCCTCGCTAGAATTGTTTTGATCCTGGAAGCTGAGCAGCAGATGAATCAGCACTTTTCTTTTCCTTTCTCGAGTGAAATGTGTTGACTAAGTGTTCTATAAACGGCAAAGGCTGCAGTTTAAGACGCGGCAGAATGCAAACTTGTGACTTGGGGCTGAAGCAGTTTATACACAACGCTTCTTGGTTTTATTTAATGAATTCCTCACATTTCTCCAGATTTTTTGCGCACAAGCATAGTGTGTAGTGGTACTCACTTTTGAAACGAACGAATGGATATTTATTACAATAAAAATTAATTTTTGGATTCGCGTAATTGCATTGTATATTTTCCAAAATTTGGCATCTCTTTTGGAGGAATGTAAGGAAAGTCTTCCATTTTACAAGCTCATTTAGTTCTAATGACGTTTCAAATTGTATTTTTGGGGATTCTTTGTCTATATTTGAAAATTGTTTTTTGAAAGCACTCCACTCTTCAATTTTAACCGAAAATTTGAGTAGTGGAATTTCTTAATATTTTCTTTAGTTTAACCAGTCGTATCACCAGTAAAGCCTAGTTTCATAGGATGCAGGTGTCACAGAACTTCCTTGTTCTGTGATAAGAAATTGGCAAACAAAACTAAAACTATCAAAATGATTTGGCTTAGAATTGATAAAATCTAAATCTAAAATGGATATGGATCTTGAATTTGGGTGAACATATAAATTGCATTAAAAAATAGTAGTAGAAAAGAGGATAAAAAATAGGTTAAGTTTATAGGATGTCAATTTTAATAAGATATAAATACTCGTGTGGATGACTTAAGGCCAGAATATCAAAAACTTGGGAAAGATGAGAATATAGAATTCGTAGACGCCAGTTTGGAACACATTGAAACCATATGGGCCATGGACAGAAATTATTTTCATCTGTATTTGTGAATGATACTCCTGTAAAACTACAGGTTTTGTTACGCATGTATACCCCCCCCCTTAAAACACAAATGTTATACAACAACAAGATAAAATGATATGAACAATTTTAAAATTTAGAATGTGTCATGAAGTATCGGCACAACGAATGTAATAGTAAAAGGAACATTGTAAAGATATAAACTATACATGACATTAAATTTTAACTTTTAAAATAGAAATATAATCGAAGAAAAAACATAATTAGTAAGTTAATTTTTATTTACAGGTTTTGTTATGCATGTATACCCCTTATAACACAAATGTTTTACAACAACAAGATAAAGTGATATAATGAACAATTTTAAAATTTAGAATGTATCATGAAGTATCTGCACAAAGAATGGAATAATAAAAAGAACATTGTAAAGATATAAACTATACATGACATTAAATTCTAACTTTTAAAATAGAAGTAAAATCGAAGAAAAAACATTAATTATAAGTTAATTTTTACTCTGCATTCCCTATAAAATCATAATTTAAGTTACCTGTCCGTCTGTCCTCGAATGGATGAAGCGGTTGTACCTGGAATGGATAGAGGCATCCATATTGGATTCTTGATTAGTAAGGGTTACCAACGTTCGAAATTCACCCCTTCCCCCCTTTTCTAGCATTCAATGCCATTATTTTAAGCCCTATTTTTTCCAGTTATGAGCAGGTGATTGAATTTTTCAATTTACAACATAATAAATAAATAAAAAAAATATTTTTCTTGCTAACATTATGACGTCATTCCATCTCATTGAATCATTTCTTATTTTAAATTATTTAAATATCATCTGCATTATTTTTATACGTATTATCACTGAACTTAAACATTCCGTTAATAATTTTCTTTTATATTTGTCTTAAATAATAGATTAGGTACGCATGTGATAATTTTAAATTTAATCAAAGATTATTTTTTGTTGCAATGAAAATTTTATCACTGGTATTCACAACAAATTCTATCTACCTCCAGGGTGTAGTGGAAAGGAGAGTTTCATTCCTTTACTTCCATTAATTATTGTGGAAAAAAAGCTTGAAAGAACATAGCGATAATTTCGATGCAGCTAAAGAAACCTTTGAATTATCTTTCTAAATGAATTCGACGTGATTCTAAACTGCATTTCCAGTGTCAGGAGACTTTAGAGTAGTATGAAGATAAACAAATTATGGAGCGTGTACCAGATCATTCTCAGCCGAAAAACAAACCATAATGGTTTGTTTTTCAGCTGAAAAATTTCTGGACAGTTAAAAATTTTACTGATCCAGTCATAGGACGGGGTATATGCTAGTATATTATATCAGGGTTTCCACGGTCCTTAAAAGTCCTTAAGAACTCCTTAATTTTACCTTTCATTTTTAAGGACCCTTAAAACTACTTAATTTTTGTCAAAGGTCCTTATAAACTTTAATTTTTAAATTGGAACTTGAACAATGTATGGGTCGTCACGTGTTTTCCTATCAATTTTCACCGTACTCTCCAAACTTTCTGGTTTTGTAAGTTTGGAGTTTAACTTGTCCCAAACCGATTCTACTAAAGAACGCCAGTACAGGTGATAAGTACTGATCAAAGTATATAAAATATTTGTTAATGTTCCTAGCATTCTTTTATATTTTCTAGAAAAAATTGCAGCATTAATAATAAAGAAAATCCTTAAATACATAAGTTTTTAGTGTATCTTTGTAGAAATTCAAAATTCCTTTCCTTGACATCCTTAAAATATCAAGAAAATACTATTAGATTATTAGCACTTTTTATGGTCACGAGCTAGAAAACTTTTTTGACAAATAATCTTTCGCATACTGAAAAGGTTTATAAAGTCAGCTGACTTTTCCCAATAGCTAACATTCATGCAGAGTTTAATTAAACGAAGCATGGAGGGGGGGGTAGATATTTCAGTTACTTGTGAAAGTTTAATTTTCTTTGCATTGAATGTAATAGAAAAGTCCTAAACTTTCTACTTCCCCAGGCAACGTAGGGTATAATCAGCTAGTAAACACACACACACACACACACACACACACACACACATATATATATATATATATATATATATATATATATATATATATATATATATATATATATATATATATATATATATATATATATCAGTCATTTTAAACACTCAGAAAGTACTGTTTATAATATTATATTTTATTTACAATTTATTTTTAATTTGATAGCTCAAAAAACTTTAGATGTCCATTTTTCAAAATGTTTTTGTCAAATAGAATTATCTTATATTATTTTTTAGGTATTTTTAAAAACTTAGTTATGAAATATTGTGGAGCATTTCTGGAACATGCCTTGTCTGGTTCATAATCATTAAAATGTGTTCCTCGGGAAATAGGGTTTATGTCGTTATGCCGTGTATTTCAAGAAGTCCTTATAAAAAAATACTTAAGCCCTTAGAAAGTCCTCAAAGTCTTTAATTTTTGTTCTGGAAAAAGAGTGGGAACCCTGTATATCTATTATATCTGTAAAGCATTTTTCAACTTCTTATAAAGCGTTGTTTCAACTGCATGTCCATGAATCGATATATTTATATTTTCCTTGTTGTAGCTCGGTACAGTTATTGTAAGTTATACTGCGATTTTTCGTTTTATAGATGGAGCATTGCCACTAAAAAGGGAGGTCCAAAACTAGCTGTTACATTAGTTCTAAATATTTCACTTTTTTACGGGTTTTTTTTAGTTATAGCCAGCAGCGTTAGTGTATTTTTTATTGAAATTTTTCGTTTTATAGATTGTAGAAGTGTAGAGGGAGGTACAAAACTAGATGTTTTAAACGTTGTAACCCTGAAATTTCGACCTACTACAGCTCATCGTTTTTGAATTATACGAGACACGTAGGGAAAATGAATATTTAAAGTTCTTCTTCTGATGGAATTTGGAACAAAATCTCTCCCTGCCTGTGGAGCATATTCCACAAAAACGGGCCGAAAATGGAAATTTTTTTTCCTCTAACTTTGTTCGTTACTGTCATCAAAAATGTTAGAAACAGATTATTTGTGAAAAAAAAATTTTAAACTCAATAACTACTATCCCTTATATAATAATAGCCTAAGTTATCTGTCTGTCTTTCCTCGAATTTATGAAGCGGTTGGACCTGGAATGGATAGAGGCATCCATATTGGATTCAAGATGAGTTAGAATTAGCAGAATTCAAAGCGAGTTTTTAAAACGTTCGAACAACCCTTATGACCGGTATTAACAACCAATTCTTTTCATAAAAGTCTAGGCGTCTATTTTACCAACTATTAAATATCTAGCTCGTTATATATATCTTTGAAAATTAAGAAGTTTGTTCGTTTGTTTTTTATAGATAACCACAAGGTTTGACTGAATGAATTGAACGTGATTCTAAACTGCATTCACAGTATCGGGAGGCTTTAGAGGAGTAAGAAGATAAACAAATGATTGAGCGTGTACCAGATAATTGTCAGCCAAAAAAGAAACCTGCCTCATAAGGTACTTTAAAATTGTGGAAAATTAGAAATTTTACCAATCCCGTTCTATGACGGGCTATATGCTAAATATTTTCACATATATGGGAAATGTCAATGGATTACAGTCATTATTTTTGCACCAATGACATAATTTTCGGGATAAATATAATCAACTAATATAACAACTAGAATATATCCCATCCTATGACGCGATCAGTAAAATTTTTAATTTTCCAGAATTGTAAGGTACCCTATGAGGCAGGTAGAAAAATTATTTGTTTTTTGGCTGAGAATTATCGTTCTACAAAAATAATCTATTAAAATGATCACATATGTACCTAATCTATTATTTAAGCGAAATATAAAAGAAAATTATTGACGTCATATCTAAGTTCAGTGATAAAACGGATGGAAATCATGCAGACGATATTTAAATAATCTAAAATAAATGATTCAATGAGATAGTTAAATGAATGACGTCATAATGCTAGAAAAAAAAATGTTATTTTTGCCTATTTATTATGCGATAAATTGATAAATTTAATAGCCTGCTTCTAAAATAGGGCTTGATATAATGGCATTAAACGCTCGAAAAGGGGGACGAGGTGAATTTCGGATGTTTTAAAGAAGGCAGTATTTTTCGATGTGATACCAATTTATTTTAGAATCTTATCTATAGTTTAGGAAAAAATAAACTTTACTGGCTTTGAATTTTGCTAAGTCATCAAAAATCCAATAGGGATGCTCTATCCATACCACGTCCAACCGCTTCATAAATTCGAGGACAGATAACTTAGGCTATTATTACATTACGAGAAGAAAGTTTAAGTCATAAAAAATAATAATAAACATTAATTTTAAAAATAATAAAATAACTTTAGGAATAAGAATTTAAAAGAAAAATCAGAAAATATTAAATTAATTAGACATTTAGAAAAATTTGGCTGAGTCGGGGACAGAACCGTCAACCCGAAAAGTACGCTGATCAAGTGGGCAGACCCTCTACCGAATGTGCTAAGCCTACACTCGATGAGAGAACTAGAGTATATAAGGGTCGAGTAAACACAGTTCAGTTTAAATATTACGCTCCGCCCTCGCTGCTCCCTCTTATTCTATACTAAATTCATATCAAGAATGAACTTAGTATAGAATAAGACTTGAAATAATAGCATTAAACGCTCGAAAAGAAATGGGGTGGATTTCGAACTCGCTTTGAATTTTTCTAACCCTAACTCAAAAAATCCAATATGGATGCTGTATCCATTCCTGGTACAACCACTTCATAAATTCACGGACAGACAACTTAGGCTATTATTATATGGGGGATATTATTATCTCTATCAACTGTGTCGAATTCCTTCGAATTTCATAAATCCTTTACGGTATCCGAGAAATGGCGCGAAATTGCCACACGAGAAAGATAAATAACCAAATATAGTGTTAATTTAATTAAAAAAATAAAATGTGTTAACAGTTTCGAACATTTTTAGTGTTCAATGGGAAATAGTATAAGCAGTTGAAATGTTTAATAGCCGAACCCCCTGTTACGAGGATATTAATTTTTTACACGAGTGCTATTCTCAAGCAATAATGAATACAAAAATAGTCGTAACTAACCCCATGGTTAGGCAAGCATAAACTATTCGGAACTGTTGTGACATAAACTAGGACGATAACTGTGAAGTTAACTGATGTGTACCACGTGCTGCTCTATCTTTTACTTATTTTATCTATTTAACCTTCTGATATTTTAATTACATTTTTTATTAAATTGTCTTAATGAGTATTTTATAAATTCCTGAAGCTCTTGTGGTGTTATATTCTAAAAATTAATTTAAATTTTCAAATAAACTTATTTTAAACAATTTTCAAACAAGACCGAAAGCGGGGCGTTAAACAGCTCAACAGTACTCTGCACAATAATTAGTTTTCGATCGTGCTCTATAGCTGCGTACAGTTTTTGATTTTTATAATTCGGAATCAATAAAAAAATTATTTAAATTACTTCTGGGTTACTTTAAGGGAAAAAATTTTGGTTTGGAACGCTACGATGTACCGTTTTGCTACACGAGGGCTAACGAGACCCATTCTTTTTAAAAGAAAAAGAATCTTTGAATTAGTAAAATAATACTGGTTTTAATTAATTATTTAGCACGTAATTGAAGTCTGATCGATTTGGTTTTTGGTTTTGGTTTGGAGCGCTATGGTCTATTTTTTGCAACAAGAGGGCTAATGGGACCGGGACCTACTGCTTAAAGCCGATTCCGAACGGCTACGAAGATCCATGCCATAGTGGGATTGAAGTCTGATCGAATAACGTTTTCATTTGTAGGCTATTTCTGTAGCCCTTAAAATTCGATTATGCATTTTCTATTTACCGTGGGATGGTCCTTTAGCCCCAAACGTTCTCCACTTCTTGTCTTTTTCTCATTTTATACCCATAAAAATCTATGAAAATGTAATATGGAAGAATCCGTGCAAAAATGTTTCACGATTAAGCTTCCAAGTATGGGAACAAAATTGTAGATATTGTTGCAACTGTAAAATACCGATATGTAGAAAATCTAGAATATATATTCATATATATATATATATATATATATATATATATATATATATATATATATATATATGAATAGATGTCGTTTTTTTTTTTTAATAATGGACCCGGATTGGGTGAAACCGCGGTTCTAGTATTAGAAGGAAATAGCCACGTTCTTTCTGTCTCCAAGTGACAAAATCAATCCTCAGCTAAATTTCCATTGTTCCCAGTCCAACTAATTTCTGTGTCCTAGCTTTTTTTTATCGTTTGCAATCAAGCTTTTTTATCGTCTGCCACTGGCATTTCCGTTGTGAATAGGAGAGCAAAATAAGCACGATAATCAAAACAAGTGATGAATGCTGTATCAGCAAGTGAGAATTGGCCAGCTGCAAAATCATTCAGTCTGCCTCTACTAACTGCTGTGTTCAGTCGGCTCTTCGAATGCTGCTTTCTGATCTCGTCATTTTAGCGTTCTTGCTGCTACCTTTGATGCAGAAGCGAAAAAATTTCGTTGAAAGTATAACATGCATATCTTCAAGTGTTTGATATTCATACTTGCAGCAGCAGTTTCTTTGAATTTTGCGAAGTTTTAAGATTGGAACTCTCTAAGTCTCTTCTCTGTCCCCTCTCATGCGACGGCAAGAACCGGATTGAAGTAAAATTCCATCACCCTCTTCGAAGTTGCTAGAAGAGAATTTCCAATGCCCGTTAAAGATTCTTTCGGAATGGGAGGTAAGTCTTCCTTGTGTAGTTTTGGGGAGTATTTCTTGTGATATATTTTTTTACATAAAATCTTGTTAAAATATCGAAATATTGTTTTAATAGTTCTAAAACGTGTGAGTCAAATTACGCACATTTTTTTTCTGTTCCATTTGACATTTTAAGGGGAAGTAGTACTTGTTCATTAATATCAGGAATTCTCCCTTTTGAACTGAACTAAACTAAATTCCTCGGCGCAACAGCCCCTAGGGACGGTGGCAATCTCCGCTTCCAAGATCAAAGGCCCTGGGGTGTGCGAAGCATTAGGTGGTCAACTTTTCGTGGAATCCCCAAAGCTTAAAAGGAATGACTCCTTTTAAAATAATAAAATATAACCTACACTTTTATTGTAATAAACTTATTTGTGAAAAGCACCATTTTGTTTTGAGTTCGTGATCCAGAATTTCAAGTTTTAAGTGGAACCATTTGAAAGGATGGAACATTAATGTTCTATGCTTACATCGAGTTTAAATCCTGATTAAAAATATTTTTATATCACATTAAAGGGTTATACGACTGTTAAATCGACAAAAAAAAAATTCTATTTTCAGAAAAATGCATGCAAAAAGGACTTCAGTTCTGAACATTTTAAAACTTTTCGCTATAAAAAAAAAATCCAATGCTGAGAAGAGTTATAAAAAAAAATGTGTCTTCTGTTACAAAACTGTAACTTGATTCATTTTCATATTGTGTTTTTTTTTCATGTAACGAGAACTTTTATCTCAGAGTTTTATTGTTGTATACAATGTAATTTTCATTCTGTTGAACTTACATTTTCTTGCATATTTTCCAAAATGTCTTCTTCTGCAATGATAATATTTATGGTGATTACTTTTTTCAAATATTTTTTTAAAATGTATATTTATATTAAATATATACGAATTTAGGTTCAAAGTTATTTTGCGATATTTTAGTCTGTTTTAAAGCAAAAAGTTTGTATTATTTTTAAATTCATTACTATATTTCAAAATAACTTTGAACCTAAATTATATTTAAGAAACTTATATAGTTTTCGATTTAATTATATTTTTAGTAATCATGTTCTTTACCTGTGATATCATTTTTGTTAAGAAAGTGTCTCGTTTAAAATTTTTAAAAAAATATTTTTTTTATGCCTCAGAAATAAATGAGATAAGTGTGTATAGATATTAATTTGTTCTATGTTAAAAAAGTTATGTTGGTAAAACTGGTAGTTTTCAATGTATAAGAAATTGTAAATCATGATTCTTTTTACATTTTTTCGACTTTTTTTAAAAGCTTTCCCTTAATATCTGTATCTTACTCGAACAGAAAATCTGCGTACTAAAATACGTCATTTTTTCCCCGTGAGATTGTTCAGCAAAATTTGTGAGGCAGGAAAAGTCCTTGATCATTACTTGATCGATATTGAAAATAGTTAACATGCAACTCTTTAGTCATACCATTTTATAAGAACAGCATAGAAAAAAAAATGCAGTCGAGTTTCCGTAATTCTAGGACCTAGTTCGAATTATTGAATAATAGAACTTTCAAAAATGATTAATTTATAAAAAAAAATTGTACACAATTTTTAAATTTCAAAGTATATTTCAATACAAATGTACTGTTTATAATATTCATTAATTGAAGATAATTTAAAGTTATTACTTTTTGACTTTTTTCGGACATTTATAATTTGAAAGCTGCAGCAAGATTCAAAGGCTTCGAACTCTAATTTTTTTATACCGGTTCAGTTCCGGTTTTCGTTCCGCCGAAACTAACACTTTTCGGTTCGGGTCCGAATGAATAATTTTATATTCTTATTTGTACTGAAAATATTATTCTGTGATAAACATTAAATGTAATGCTATCAAAATTTAGAAGGTTTTACTATTTTTTTTCCAAATTATATTATACTATGCTAATGAATAGAATTAACTAGAATGTACAATAAAAGTGGCATAGTTATCCATAATCAAAATCGCATTTGACAACCGAACAATCGACTGAAATCAAGTTGCATTCTACAAGTAGTCTCATGCAGGCTCGAGGTACCGCGCTCTGTCATACAATTTTTCTAAGTTTTTAATTTTCTTATTTTTTATTAACTTATTTATGCTTCCAATGTTTTTTTGGGTATCGCATCATTCAGCTATCTTGCTTCACAATTTTCTTTTTGCATTAAATGTGTTTTGTGATCGTCTTTGAAAAAAAATATAAAAACCAAAAAAATATTTTTAATTTTCTTAAAAACAAAAGAAAATTTTTTAAATTTTATAAAACAAAATAAAAATGTCATTTTATCTATAATTTTTAGTACCAGGAGTTTTTTTTTTGCATTTGTTTCACTTATATTTATTTATCAACCTAACTCCTTTCGTGATAGACGGCACAACTGAGTTACTTTCCCTTTATTACCTTTCTGTGCTCTGGCCGAGTGCAATTTCGATTACTTACTGTTATTTTGTTGTTTTGTCATTGTTCAAGTTACAGAATGATTATTTTTAATCATTCAACGCTTTGTTTTTTCGGTTTTCGGTTCAGATCCGTTTCGGAGCCCTGTTAAAATGTTTAGTGACTGTCCTATATCGCTATCTTTTTTTAGTAAGAGGATTAGGTTTGTTCATTTCAAAATTTATTCTTGAATGCTTTGATAATTTTTTTTAAATGGGGGCCATATCTTTCATGGTTCCTTTCCGTTAGTTCTCTGTCATCCATTTTCTTAGTTTCTTCGATTTTAGAATACATTTCCTGATTGTCCGTTATGTTTTGATAGGGTAACTTTTTAATCATTAAAAAAGATGAGGGGCAGATTTTGTCAGAATGTGAGGATTGTCATTATGTTATATAATATTATAAATATAACAGTTCCATTAATACCAACAAAAGGGGGGAAATTAAGAGTTAAGTTATACTTGTCTATTCATATATTGTTTGTGAATGTTTAATGTAATTAAGGGCCGGATCCTGACTGCAACACTTGCGTCCACAACTTCCGAAACTTGCGTGTGGATACTCAATTTGGATCCTGACTGAAACGCTTGTAGCGTCCACACACAACCGGTCCACAACTAGGAGTTGTGAAGGGCGGGATTTTTAATATCGATAATCGTTTGTGTTAAACCAATCAGAGTACAGATAGATGAAAATAAACAGATCCACGTGAATGAAAAATATTAGCTTTGAAGCCTTGCATTGCTGAAACAGCTACTTATTTGAACAGCAATATCCATTAAAAAAAAGAGAGAGATTGAAATGATTATTACATTAAAAAAACTTTGCACATATTATCTGGTGAGTTGAATAAAAACTGCCCATCTGCAGAAAAAGAGTGGGACAATCTTGCAAATTATGTAAATGCTTGCTGCATGGGATTGAAAAGGAATAAAATACAAGTGGACTGACTTGAAATAAAGTAAAAAAAAGGCATTGGCTAGGTATGGGGTTAAGTAATAGAGTAACCAGCCATATCCACTATCACTTGCAATTTAGAATTTTGAATACTTTGCATTTAGAATTTGAATTCTTGATTATTTAAATACTTCAAATAAATATTTAAATCTTCACATTACTTATTATTGCAATTATTTATACTAAATATTTTTTTCCAGTTAAATGGAAAGAATAATCTGAGTAAATAAATTAAATTTATATCAAATACAATGCGATAAATATTAGCATTTTACTTAATTTTAATTTTAAATACTTTAAGACAAAATATTGATAGTATAGTAAATACAAGTTTAGTGTGAAAAGTCATACAAAGTTTACAATTTTTATTTATAGACAAATTTCATATGTACTTCACATTATGTTACAAGACTAATTGATATATTTCAGAAATTTATAATTGTATATTTTGGGAGTTTACTTATTAAATTATTGAGGATTCTTATTTTGATCATTTCTTATTTTGGAGATTTGCTGCACTGTTCTTTCAAATAAATATATCATGTACATTTCCTAGTAATTTTGTATTTGTTGCTAAAGTTAGAATCAACAATTTATGATAAAATGTGTATTTAAAGTTTATAATATTATTTAGTTAACAAAGCTAACCATAAAACCTACATAATGTAAATTTATTAATTGTTTCAAAAACCAGTTATTAAGTATAAATAATTTTAAAAATAGGTTAAAAATCACAGTAAAGATATGAAGTATATTATCTATTGCACATTCAGTCTGGTGAATCCTTTTCATTTCATATAAGATTTTGGAGAATTATCTGATGATAGTGCAGAAACTATAGAAAAGTATGCAATCAATAGCAAAAATTACATCTGGAAACCTCAAAGCTTCATTTACTTTTGATTTTATGCAAAAATGTGATCATGTTGTAAGAACCTAACATATTCTTGATACCATACAAACATGTAATACAGAAATTGGTAATTTTTTTTAACCTAAAGAAGTTAAAGAATATATATATATATATTTATGTACATAAACTTTACCCCCTCCCTCCCCACCAAAAAAAATTATAAATAAAACAAGTGGCAAAGGGATTCAAACTTTAATTATTATATGATGATTTAAAAAGAGTAAAATGTGCTTCGAAGATTCA
Organism: Pardosa pseudoannulata; assembly: GCA_032207245.1. Taxonomy (NCBI): domain Eukaryota; kingdom Metazoa; phylum Arthropoda; class Arachnida; order Araneae; family Lycosidae; genus Pardosa; species Pardosa pseudoannulata. The sequence continues at coordinate 307,357 of CM063509.1, forward strand.
TGTAAAACAAATATCTATTAGACTTTCAATAGAAAACTAAATATTAGTTTGTGTGTAAACAAATATACACATGTATATATATATATATATATATATATATATATATATATATATATATATATATATGTGTGTGTGTGTGTGTGTGTGTGTGTGTACACATACACATATATGTATAAACATCTGATTTAGGCATTTGGCACTTACAGTGTTGTTTTTTATGATACATCTGATGACTGACCACTGGCTCATTTGTGAAAATGCATTTATTATTACTTATTTACTACTGATGATTGGTAATTACCAGTTGTAAAAATTCCTGCATTCAGTAAAATTTGTTAATGCTGCAATTAAACATTTCTGTGTTATAACTAAAATTTTTTCAAATAATATTTTTTTTCTTTTGTGTGTGAAGATATATAATTTTGTATACATATATTTATACAAACAAAGAATTATAAATATATATACACACATACACATAATTTAATTTAATGTTGTAGGACCCCTAAAAAGTATGGAGCTCATTGCTTTATTTACCTAATGGGTTATCCAGTACTGATGATTATGTTATCAATTATTTAAAAGAAATTGCTTACAAGTTTCTTTTTTAAAAAGTTGTTTAGAATTTAAGTTATGAATGAAAACCCCTATTCCACATCAAGATTCTTTTAGAATCTGAAAATAAGTTTGTACTCTAATTTAGATTTAGAGTTAATAATTATAAATGATATTTACTGTATAACTATCCTATTTATTCCCAGCGATATTATAAATAGGGAGTTTTCTGTGAGAGAAAAGGGGAAATCTAAAGAAACTAATATTGTAATTATGGGAAATTCTCTCATAAAAATGTTATATATAATGCTATAGAAATGTTATTAAAGGAAATATGTTAATATATCTAAGCTGAGCATGGAACTGTCTAACATTGATTTTATAATTAATAGCTCAATCAAAATTCATATTTTAATATGTAGTCAATTAAACTGTTTTAGCAATTTTAGGAAGAAAAAAACTACTAATGCAATATTTTAAAATTTGCTTTGTTTTTAAGTTTTTTATTATCTTTGTTTTAAATTTTACCCAAACTTATTGAAATGAAATAGATTTTGTAAACTAAATTTTTTTCTTTGCAAATATCATCTGATTAGTCTAATTGTAAAATAAGCTAAGTAAATAAAATTTAATAAGAAAAGAGAGGGCCAGTTATGTGTATACATTAAAGAATAACTCATCTAAACTGTGTATTTTAAAGAAATAAAAAGCAGCTTAGTTCCTGATGGATATCATATTGAACATAGAATATTGCCATATTCTTTCACAAATTTTTTCACCCCCCCCTCCAACAGAAAATATGTAGTTACATATTTTTTTCAGAAACTTGTATGAATTTTTATTGTAAGTTAAATGGAACAAAAATTGTAATACGATAGATGAAAGTTTGCTGCTCAAAGTAGACCAAAACTAAATATTGGTATACTAGACAGATTTATTATTACTTATTTACTACTGATTATTGGTAATTAGCAGTTCAAAGCTATTAATATATGATATTGTAAAAATAAAGTAAAATGTTATTATGCTTCAAATAAAACAAATGCTTATTAAACTTTCATTAGAAAACTAAAATTAATTCAACTGCATATATATATATATATAAGCACACACTTATATGTGTATAAATATCTGATTTAAGCATGTGTGACACTTAGTGTGCTGTTTCATATGATACATATGATGACTGACCATTGACTTGTTTATAAAAATACATCATTTTCTACAGCTGATTGGTAACTACCAGCAGTGAAAGAAATCAGAGTTTTTAATGTATTGTATGTAAAAATATACAGAAATGTGCTTTGAAGATTCAAGCAAAGCAACTATCTATTACGCTTTCATTAGGAAATTAAATTCACATGCACACACACAGTATATATATATATATATATGTAAATATGTGTGTGTGCGCATCTATATTAATGCACACATATATCATATATATAAATATATGACTTAGACATTTGACATTTACTCTACTGTTTCATATGATACATCTGACAACTGCGCAATGGCATTTATAAAAATGCATCATTTATTACTTTTGATTTGTAACTACCAGTAGATAAAGAACTCAAATCTTTTAATATATGATAATGTAAAAACAAACAGAAATGTGCTTTGAAGACTCAGTTAAAGCTAACATATATTCAACTTCCATTAGCAAATTAAATTCATATGCACATACTACATATGTATGCTAACATATATTCAACTTCCATTAGCAAATTAAATTCATATGCACATACTACATATGTATATATATATATATATATATATATATATATATATATATATATATATATACACACATATATGTATATGTGTGTGCACGCAACACATAATACATAATGTGTAAATAAATGTTAAGGATCTGTTATTTGGAATGTATTGTGTTGTTTCTAAGACACATTTGTTGACTGACCACTGGCACATTTATGAAAAGGTGTCATTTACTGCTAATTTAGTAGTACAACTTATGATTGGTTACTACCAGTAGTAAAAAAAAAAATCCAAAATTTTTAATATACTAATTACAGTTATACACTTTTCACTATACTAATTACAATGTAGAAAGAAAGTAAAATGTGATTTGAAGATTCAAGTGAAAGAAATATAAATATTAATCTTTCACTAAATTTAATTTACAAATATAATATAGCGAGAAAAATGAAAGTAACAATAAACCATACAATGAATTATAAAATAATAAATTTAATGCCACATTATAATTTAATATAAATAAATTTAATGATTCATTATAGCTAATATTGATTAGATAGTTTAAAAATTATTTCATAGATGAAACTAATTGTATGTTGTTTACAAAAAATTAAAATGTATTCAACTGTTTAAAAGGGAATGTTTAAATTTGTAAACAAAATATTGTTTAACGTGATATGAGCTTGAGGGAAAAATTTTCACATATTCGAGGACAAGCATTCTTCCACAAATTCTATTCTAAAAAGCAAATATTTAAAACTGAATTTATTGTTGTATTGTAAACATATGATACCCTACAGATATATATATTTTTTCACAACAAGATAGAAATTTCAGTCACTACTGGTTTATTTATATCATATACTTTGTTATTTAATGGTTACATACTAAAGTCTTTTGCATCATTTTAGCTTTTCATCTGAAAGTTTTATTTAAAAGATAAAAACAAACAATACAATCAACACACACTTATTTTGTACCACACACACTATATTATATATGTGTGTAGAAAAAGATATATGTATATGAAGAAGTATTTATATGTAATAGTTATCCTTTATTGAAGTTTTTTAACTGGAAGTTTTGTTTAAAAGAAAAAAGAAACAATTCAATAAACACATATATATATGTGTGTGTGTGTGTGTGTGTAGAAAAAGATATATGTATATGAAGTATGTATATCTAATAGTTATTTTTATTTAAGTTTTTACACTGGAAGTTTTGTTTAAAAGAAAAAACAAACAATTTAAACAACAAACACACATATATGTATATATGAAGAAGTATGAATATGTAATAGTCATTTATTTAATTAATTTATATAATAAATTACTAAAGATATGTTTTTATATTACTTTAAACTTATATCCTTTAACAAAATAAGTTAATTTTTAACCAATATAAACATTACTTGTACCGCATTATTTCGACTAAAAGCGAATAATTCCTAGTAATCCTTTTATTTTGATTATGAAAAATTCATTTTTATTTTTACTGCCGAAGTTTATCAACTCCGTCGTAGCAATTTTAATCATCCTAAAACATCGGATAAATTCCATTTCAGAAAAATCAAATGGATTTTGATGGTCTCTCAATCGCTAACTGATTTTTTCCAAATATCATCTGAGAATTCTACGCGCCACAATAAGTTCCGCCATCTTTATTTACGTTCTCAAGTACTTGTGGAAGCTTGTGGGAGCTCCCCGAGGTCCCGCAAAATTTAGAGCAACTTCCACAACTTTGTGAAGCGGACTCCTGAAAATGTTCCAGTCAGGATCCAAATTTCAGAAAGTTGCGGCCACAAGACCCCACGTGACCTAGTTGTGGACGTAACGTTCCAGTCAGGATCCGGCCCTAAGGAAGTTAATTTTGAAACATTGGAGATTGGTAAAATAATTCCTGATTTTAAGAAACAAAGGAATTAAAAATTTCATTTTATATGATATAAAATCAATAATAAATAAATAAATAATAAACTATCTCAGATATAGCGCAAATTTTTAAAGAACAGTAAAAGATGAGTACTTTTTACATTTAAAGATTCATTTGGAATTTATAGTATAGAACATTTTTTTAACAATGAATTTTTGTAACAATGACTATATTAACTTTATTTTCAATTTCATAATATTATGCATTGTATCAATAAGCAAAATAAACTAAAACACGTTAGCTGTAGAAAACAATATCTGAATTCCGTCCCCGGTCACAAAAATAAAACACCAAACCGTCCGATTTATGCGAGAGAGTTATATAAAGAACATAAAATATCACTTTAAAATAAAAAATTTAAAAAATACATCCTTTTCATCATTATAAAATTGTAATTTTAATTTCCAAATAAATAAATTAATACAAAAAACAGGCTTGCAATTCCGTCACTTTTATACCCTTTAGTCACTTTTTTAAGTAAACAGTCACTTTTTTCTTGGTGTATTACTGCAAATGTCTAGTGTTGAAAAAAAATCATAATTAATACAGGGTTTAAGCGCACCTGGAAAGTCATGGAAAATCATGGATTTAGACAATGGATTGATTTTGTCATGGAAAGTCATGATTTTCTAAGTAAAATGAGTAAAAGTCATGGAAAGTCATGGATCCGTAAAGCCACCAATTAAAAAAAAAATCAAAAAATGCCTCTTCAAGTAATTTCTTTTCTGAACGGAAGCGGCTGCATACTTCTCCCTTTTGGAGTATAAATTCCGGGGTTTTGTTTTCGAAGGAGGGGAATTTTTTTTTTCTCAAGCAATATTAATATGTAACATGCGTATGTATGTTTTTGTCTTTTATTATGCTTGAAGATACACTGTTTAGAAAACACGAGAAACATTAACCCGTCTCTTATACGCGATTTCACTCTTATCTGTCCGGCGTCGCCTCCACGCGATGATCTCCGGTTGAGAGACCACCGTCGCGTATGGAGTATCGGAGATAGGAACGTTTTATTTTAATTTTTAAATGCTAGATTTAATTACTAGATGCCGTTACAGATATCCATAAGATTCTTGATTAAAAATATTAGGAACACAAATCAATAAAAACATCAGCATGGGTGACGAGGGGGGATCGATTGGAATAAAATACAAATTTATATAATATACAAGTATACCTTATTAAGTGTATACCAGTGCAACCCCGCTTATGGAAAGTTATTATTTATATGTAAGTTTTCAGAAAGAAACTATATTTGAATTTTAAACATGGAAACAGAAAACAGGGCACTTTGGGGGTACACTAACAAATTTTAGAATTATTACAAATTTTATTATAATTAATTTAATTATATTTGCTCTTAATTTCCAGTTAAATATTATGATAGCTTATCTAGCCCACTTAAAATATAAAGGGAGAAATTTGTTAAGCATGGAAGAACTAGTTTTACAATTGTAAAGCAGCAGTAACAGTGATTATGTGATAAACAATGCCATAACAAATATCAGGCTGCCCGAAGAGCAATGCCCTACCCATTCGCCAGATCGATGGCTAAATGGGTAGGGCGCTGCTCTTCGGCACGGACGTTCGTGGGTTTGAATCCCACTGCTGGCAGGGGTGTTCACAGCCGTTCGAAAATTCATACTTTGGAGGAAAAGAGGAAATCTTTACTATAAAGAGTTACTAGGAATTTCAGTAAATAAGAGATTTTTATTTTGAGCCATTAAATTTTGAGATTTAGAAATTTTAATAATTATTATTGAAGGTGAGGCCATAAATATTTTGGCAAAATCATTGCATTGAATTATTTAATAATATTTTTACTTGTCATTTGGCTAAAGTTACTGAGTTTGGTACTCATGTATTATCCGACTGACCATATTGAGAAGTAAAATTTGTTCGCCAAGGAAACTCGAAACAAGCAAGCTTAATTTGTGGGTAAATGTATATTATTCTGGTTTTTTCTTACATTATAGAAAATTACTTAAGATCTTTTGTACAAAATATAAGTTTATCTTTAGGGCTATTATATATAAACATTATAGGGTTATTATGTTTGGCTATTATTCATGGTCACCTCGATAATACCCTGAATTCCAATTGGAAATTTTTTCATTGCTTTCAGAAAATTGCTATATGATTAAACTTAGGTATGCAGATACTACAACAGTTTATATATATATATATATATATATATATATATATGAGTTTATAAACATTTATAATGTATTTTTTATCATAAGTTCTTGTAATTTCTCTTTAAGCATACATTTTATATGTATGTTCATCAGAAGTTTTATTCTTATATACCTTAACAAAATATTTTTAATGTCATAGAAAATGATCTGCTAAAATCATCGAAAGTCATGAAAAGTCATGGATTTGAAAAATTTTATTTTGGCGGATACCCTGTTAATAACAAAATATTTAAATGAAAGACCAAAAATGGGATGCTCTAATCTTATTTTTTTATTAAAATGTAATTAGTCATGGTTTCCAAAATTTCGTGATTTTAAAAAGTCGCAAAGAATTTCCTGAAATCTACATTTGTATTGAAATGTGCATTTAATATATTAAAGTAATTTATTTCAAAGCACACATTTCTCTTTTTCTTTTTCTTCCCAATTTTTGTTCAGATACTCTAATCTAGCTATGTACATATTTCAAAACATCGTTAATATATGCGGAAAATTTTGATTATAAAATTAATGTATTGTATGTATTCAAATCTAATTTATAGATCTTCTTGAAAAAAAAAGCAATGTAGAGTTGTATGAAACAAAACTTTTAACCTTTTTTTGTATTTGACGCTAAAATCATGTCCTGCATCATTTGATTTAGAGTTAAAATAAATGGAAAAATCTTAATAATAGCATCTGCAAACAAGAGGAGAAATAAATCGCTTTTTATCAATGTTTAGTCACTTTTTAGTCACTTATTCTGTCTTATTTGTCACTTTTCTCACCTTTTTGAAAGTACCTCAGCAGTTGCAAGCCTGATAAAATAAACTCAGATAAATAATTAAGTATATGAAATGCAAGTGCTTTCTACAATTTTAAATTTCAGATTTATAGTATTTAAATTTTAACAATCACTGAGCCCCCCCCCTGGAAATTTGAGTACAATTAATGAAGATAAATTAAGAAATATAATCTTAAATTACTCTCTTAATCTAATCTTAAATTACTCTCAAAAATATTTTAAGATGTTAACTGAAATTCTATGAATATAAAGAATCTAACATAAAAGATATAAGAAAATAAAATCCTTTAAAATACCTGAAAAATAATAAAGTTACAAGTAATAAATTCCCAACCCTTTGGCGATAATTTAAATTGGCGACGGTTTTATTACCTGGCTAAACAATTGATTTTGACCCATGAACAAACAACATACACCAACCAACTTGGCCATATTTATACAACAACCAACTTGGCGTTCTATAAGCTCAGAACGTCGATTGTTATTTCGTAATGTCGATTTCAAACATCCCTTACAACTTTCTGAGTTTGAATAGTTAAAATATTTTTACATATTCATGTTACAAATGCAAAGTATAAATAATTATAGATTAATTACTTTCAAGAAACTCGTGATAATATTAAAAGAGAAACTTCTAGATACCTAGAACCTATTTTAGTAATTTAATTATATTTCATCTCTTCATACGGCGGGAGTGACGAAATCCAACTGTACTAATTCCGCATTTGTCTCGAGAGTACGTTGTGATTAGTCGCAGGGAAAGAGATGCTCGGTGCTCTGCTCGAAATCGCTTGGAGACCCTGTTCTAGATCCGACCCTTATAGGGGAGGCGACCTGGAGGGGTTTCCCTGTAGAACTTGCAAGCGCCGAGTTCATCTAGACTCCCAGGACGCAGCTAGCCTCCTCGTGGCCCCGCTGGAAACTGATTGTTTAACAATTAGGCCAATAGCTGATAGTCCGAAACGTCTTTGTTCCGGAACCGACCCCATTCAGTGGGGGAGGAGACCTGGAGAGGACACAAACGTCTTTGTTCCGGAACCGACCCCATTCGGTGGGGGAGGAGACCTGGAGAAGACACAAATGAACGTCTTTGTTCCGGAACCGACCCCTTGAGTGGGGGAGGAGACCTGGAGAAGACACAAATGAACGTCTTTGTTCCGGAACCGACCCCTTGAGTGGGGGAGGAGACCTGGAGAAGACCACGTAAAACAGTCCTTTTTAGGGCTAAATTAACGTCTTTGTTCCGGATCCGACCCCTTCAGTGGGGGAGGTGACCTGGAGAAGACACAAATGAACGTCTTTGTTCCGGAACCGACCCCTTGAGTGGGGGAGGAGACCTGGAGAAGACCACGTAAAACAGTCCTTTTTAGGGCTAAATTAACGTCTTTGTTCCGGAACCGACCCATTAAGTGGGGGAGGAGACCTGGAGAAGACACAAATGAACCGTCTTTGTTCCGGAACCGACCCCTTGAGTGGGGGAGGAGACCTGGAGAAGACACAAATGAACCGTCTTTGTTCCGGAACCGACCCCTTGAGTGGGGGAGGAGACCTGGAGAAGACACAAATGAACCGTCTTTGTTCCGGAACCGACCCCTTGAGTGGGGGAGGAGACCTGGAGAAGACCACGTAAAACAGTCCTTTTTAGGGCTAAATTTACGTCTTTGTTCCGGAACCGACCCCTTGAGTGGGGGAGGAGACCTAGAGAAGACACAAATGAACCGTCTTTGTTCCGGAACCGACCCCTTGAGTGGGGGAGGAGACCTGGAGAAGACACAAATGAACCGTCTTTGTTCCGGAACCGACCCCTTGAGTGGGGGAGGAGACCTGGAGAAGACACAAATGAATCGTCTTTGTTCCGGAACCGACCCCTTGAGAGGGGGAGGAGACCTGGAGAAGACCACGTAAAACAGTCCTTTTTAGGGCTAAATTAACGTCTTTGTTCCGGAACCGACCCCTTGAGTGGGGGAGGAGACCTGGAGAAGACACAAATGAACCGTCTTTGTTCCGGAACCGACCCCTTGAGTGGGGGAGGAGACCTGGAGAAGACACAAATGAACCGTCTTTGTTCCGGAACCGACCCCTTGAGTGGGGGAGGAGACCTGGAGAAGACACAAATGAACCGTCTTTGTTCCGGAACCGACCCCTTGAGTGGGGGAGGAGACCTGGAGAAGACCAACTTGCTGAAAAAGGAAATAGGCCTCCAGGGGAACCCGCCTTTTTCAGCGTTTGTAAAGGGGTTAACGAGTCCCATGCACTCTACCTCCGCGGTGGACTTGGAAATGAGTGCCGTCTTTGTTCCAGAACCGACCCCTTGAGTGGGGGAGGAGACCTGGAGAAGACACAAATGAATCGTCTTTGTTCCGGAACCGACCCCTTGAGTGGGGGAGGAGACCTGGAGAAGACACAAATGAACCGTCTTTGTTCCGGAACCGACCCCTTGAGTGGGGGAGGAGACCTGGAGAAGACCACGTAAAACAGTCCTTTTTAGGGCTAAATTTACGTCTTTGTTCCGGAACCGACCCCTTGAGTGGGGGAGGAGACCTGGAGAAGACACAAATGAACGTCTTTGTTCCGGAACCGACCCCTTGAGTGGGGGAGGAGACCTGGAGAAGACCACGTAAAACAGTCCTTTTTAGGGCTAAATTTACGTCTTTGTTCCGGAACCGACCCCATCAGTGGGGGAGGAGACCTGGAGAAGACACAAATAAACGTCTTTGTTCCGGAACCGACCCCTTCAGTGGGGGAGGAGACCTGGAGAAGACACAAATGAACGTCTTTGTTCCGGAACCGACCCCTTGAGTGGGGGAGGAGACCTGGAGAAGACACAAATGAACGTCTTTGTTCCGGAACCGACCCCTTGAGTGGGGGAGGAGACCTGGAGAAGACCACGTAAAACAGTCCTTTTTAGGGCTAAATGAACGTCTTTGTTCCGGAACCGACCCCTTGAGTGGGGGAGGAGACCTGGAGAAAAACACGTAAAACAGTCCTTTTTAGGGCTAAATTAACGTCTTTGTTCCGGAACCGACCCATTGAGTGGGGGAGGAGACCTGGAGAAGACACAAATGAACCGTCTTTGTTCCGGAACCGACCCCTTGAGTGGGGGAGGAGACCTGGAGAAGACACAAATGAACCGTCTTTGTTCCGGAACCGACCCCTTGAGTGGGGGAGGAGACCTGAAAAAGACACAAATGAACCGTCTTTGTTCCGGAACCGACCCCTTGAGTGGGGGAGGAGACCTGGAGAAGACCACGTAAAACAGTCCTTTTTAGGGCTAAATTTACGTCTTTGTTCCGGAACCGACCCCTTGAGTGGGGGAGGAGACCTGGAGAAGACACAAATGAACCGTCTTTGTTCCGGAACCGACCCCTTGAGTGGGGGAGGAGACCTGGAGAAGACACAAATGAACCGTCTTTGTTCCGGAACCGACCCATTGAGTGGGGGAGGAGACCTGGAGAAGACACAAATGAACCGTCTTTGTTCCGGAACCGACCCCTTGAGTGGGGGAGGAAACCTGGAGAAGACACAAATAAACGTCTTTGTTCCGGAACCGACTTGAGAGGGGGAGGAGACCTGGAGAAGACCACGTAAAACAGTCCTTTTTAGGGCTAAATTAACGTCTTTGTTCCGGAACCGACCCCTTGAGTGGGGGAGGAGACCTGGAGAAGACACAAATGAACCGTCTTTGTTCCGGAACCGACCCCTTGAGTGGGGGAGGAGACCTGGAGAAGACACAAATGAACCGTCTTTGTTCCGGAACCGACCCCTTGAGTGGGGGAGGAGACCTGGAGAAGACCAACTTGCTGAAAAAGGAAATAGGCCTCCAGGGGAACCCGCCTTTTTCAGCGTTTGTAAAGGGGTTAACGAGTCCCATGCACTCTACCTCCGCGGTGGACTTGGAAATGAGTGCCGTCTTTGTTCCAGAACCGACCCCTTGAGTGGGGGAGGAGACCTGGAGAAGACACAAATGAACCGTCTTTGTTCCGGAACCGACCCCTTGAGTGGGGGAGGAGACCTGGAGAAGACCACGTAAAACAGTCCTTTTTAGGGCTAAATTTACGTCTTTGTTCCGGAACCGACCCCTTGAGTGGGGGAGGAGACCTGGAGAAGACACAAATGAACCGTCTTTGTTCCGGAACCGACCCCTTGAGTGGGGGAGGAGACCTGGAGAAGACACAAATGAACCGTCTTTGTTCCGGAACCGACCCCTTGAGTGGGGGAGGAGACCTGGAGAAGACACAAAAGAACCGTCTTTGTTCCGGAACCGACCCCTTGAGTGGGGGAGGAGACCTGGAGAAGACCACGTAAAACAGTCCTTTTTAGGGCTAAATTTACGTCTTTGTTCCGGAACCGACCCCTTGAGTGGGGGAGGAGACCTGGAGAAGACACAAATGAACCGTCTTTGTTCCGGAACCGACCCCTTGAGTGGGGGAGGAGACCTGGAGAAGACACAAATGAATCGTCTTTGTTCCGGAACCGACCTCTTGAGAGGGGGAGGAGACCTGGAGAAGACCACGTAAAACAGTCCTTTTTAGGGCTAAATTAACGTCTTTGTTCCGGAACCGACCCCTTGAGTGGGGGAGGAGACCTGGAGAAGACACAAATGAACCGTCTTTGTTCCGGAACCGACCCCTTGAGTGGGGGAGGAGACCTGGAGAAGACACAAATGAACCGTCTTTGTTCCGGCACCGACCCCTTGAGTGGGGGAGGAGACCTGGAGAAGACCAACTTGCTGAAAAAGGAAATAGGCCTCCAGGGGAACCCGCCTTTTTCAGCGTTTGTAAAGGGGTTAACGAGTCCCATGCACTCTACCTCCGCGGTGGACTTGGAAATGAGTGCCGTCTTTGTTCCGGAACCGACCCCTTGAGTGGGGGAGGAGACCTGGAGAAGACACAAATGAACCGTCTTTGTTCCGGAACCGACCCCTTGAGTGGGGGAGGAGACCTGGAGAAGACCACGTAAAACAGTCCTTTTTAGGGCTAAATTTACGTCTTTGTTCCGGAACCGACCCCTTGAGTGGGGGAGGAGACCTGGAGAAGACACAAATGAACCGTCTTTGTTCCGGAACCGACCCCTTGAGTGGGGGAGGAGACCTGGAGAAGACACAAATGAACCGTCTTTGTTCCGGAACCGACCCCTTGAGTGGGGGAGGAGACCTGGAGAAGACCACGTAAAACAGTCCTTTTTAGGGCTAAATTTACGTCTTTGTTCCGGAACCGACCCCTTGAGTGGGGGAGGAGACCTGGAGAAGACACAAATGAACCGTCTTTGTTCCGGAACCGACCCCTTGAGTGGGGGAGGAGACCTGGAGAAGACACAAATGAACCGTCTTTGTTCCGGAACCGACCCCTTGAGTGGGGGAGGAGACCTGGAGAAGACACAAATGAACGTCTTTGTTCCGGAACCGACCCCTTGAGTGGGGGAGGAGACCTGGAGAAGAAAACTTAAAACAGTCCTTTTTAGGGCTAAATTTACGTCTTTGTTCCGGAACCGACCCCTTGAGTGGGGGAGGAGACCTGGAGAAGACACAAATGAACCGTCTTTGTTCCGGAACCGACCCCTTGAGTGGGGGAGGAGACCTGGAGAAGACACAAAATAACGTCTTTGTTCCGGAACCTACCCCTTGAGTGGGGGAGGAGACCTGGAGAAGACACAAATGAACGTCTTTGTTCCGGAACCGACCCCTTGAGTGGGGGAGGAGACCTGGAGAAGACCACGTGAAACAGTCCTTTTTAGGGCTAAATTAACGTCTTTGTTCCGGAACCGACCCCTTGAGTGGGGGAGGAGACCTGGAGAAGACACAAATGAACCGTCTTTGTTCCGGAACCGACCCCTTGAGTGGGGGAGGAGACCTGGAGAAGACACAAATGAACCGTCTTTGTTCCGGAACCGACCCCTTGAGTGGGGGAGGAGACCTGGAGAAGAAACAAAATAACGTCTTTGTTCCGGAACCGACCCCTTGAGTGGGGGAGGAGACCTGGAGAAGACACAAATGAATCGTCTTTGTTCCGGAACCGACCCCTTGAGTGGGGGAGGAGACCTGGAGAAGACCACGTAAAACAGTCCTTTTAAGGACTAAATTAACGTCTTTGTTCCGGAACCGACCCCTTGAGTGGGGGAGGAGACCTGGAGAAGACACAAATGAACCGTCTTTGTTCCGGAACCGACCCCTTGAGTGGGGGAGGAGACCTGGAGAAGACCAACTTGCTTAAAAAGGAAATAGGCCTCCAGGGGAACCCGCCTTTTTCAGCGTTTGTAAAGGGGTTAACGAGTCCCATGCACTCTACCTCCGCGGTGGACTTGGAAATGAGTGCCGTCTTTGTTCCGGAACCGACCCCTTGAGTGGGGGAGGAGACCTGGAGAAGACACAAATGAATCGTCTTTGTTCCGGAACCGACCCCTTGAGTGGGGGAGGAGACCTGGAGAAGACACAAATGAACCGTCTTTGTTCCGGAACCGACCCCTTGAGTGGGGGAGGAGACCTGGAGAAGACCACGTAAAACAGTCCTTTTTAGGGCTAAATTTACGTCTTTGTTCCGGAACCGACCCCTTGAGTGGGGGAGGAGACCTGGAGAAGACACAAATGAACCGTCTTTGTTCCGGAACCGACCCCTTGAGTGGGGGAGGAGACCTGGAGAAGACACAAATGAACCGTATTTGTTCCGGAACCGACCCCTTGAGTGGGGGAGGAGACCTGGAGAAGACCACGTAAAACAGTCCTTTTTAGGGCTAAATTTACGTCTTTGTTCCGGAACCGACCCCTTGAGTGGGGGAGGAGACCTGGAGAAGACACAAATGAACCGTCTTTGTTCCGGAACCGACCCCTTGAGTGGGGGAGGAGACCTGGAGAAGACACAAATGAACCGTCTTTGTTCCGGAAACCGACCCCTTGAGTGGGGGAGGAGACCTGGAGAAGACCACGTAAAACAGTCCTTTTTAGGCCTAAATTTACGTCTTTGTTCCGGAACCGACCCCTTGAGTGGGGGAGGAGACCTGGAGAAGACACAAATGAACCGTCTTTGTTCCGGAACCGACCCCTTGAGTGGGGGAGGAGACCTGGAGAAGACACAAATGAACCGTCTTTGTTCCGGAACCGACCCCTTCAGTGGGGGAGGAGACCTGGAGAAGACCAACTTGCTGAAAAAGGAAATAGGCCTCCAGGGGAACCCGCCTTTTTCAGCGTTTGTAAAGGGGTTAACGAGTCCCATGCACTCTACCTCCGCGGTGGACTTGGAAATGAGTGCCGTCTTTGTTCCGGAACCGACCCCTTGAGTGGGGGAGGAGACCTGGAGAAGACACAAATGAATCGTCTTTGTTCCGGAACCGACCCCTTGAGTGTTGGAGGAGACCTGGAGAAGACACAAATGAACCGTCTTTGTTCCGGAACCGACCCCTTGAGTGGGGGAGGAGACTTGGAGAAGACCACGTAAAACAGTCCTTTTTAGGGCTAAATTTACGTCTTTGTTCCGGAACCGACCCCTTGAGTGGGGGAGGAGACCTGGAGAAGACACAAATGAACCGTCTTTGTTCCGGAACCGACCCCTTGAGTGGGGGAGGAGACCTGGAGAAGACACAAATGAACGTCTTTGTTCCGGAACCGACCCCTTGAGTGGGGGAGGAGACCTGGAGAAGACCACGTAAAACAGTCCTTTTTAGGGCTAAATTTACGTCTTTGTTCCGGAACCGACCCCTTGAGTGGGGGAGGAGACCTGGAGAAGACACAAATGAACCGTCTTTGTTCCGGAACCGACCCCTTGAGTGGGGTAGGAGACCTGGAGAAGACACAAATGAACGTCTTTGTTCCGGAACCGACCCCTTGAGTGGGGGAGGAGACCTGGAGCAGACACAAATGAACGTCTTTGTTCCGGAACCGACCCCTTGAGTGGGGGAGGAGACCTGGAGAAGACACAAATGAACGTCTTTGTTCCGTAACCGACCCCTTGAGTGGGGGAGGAGACCTGGAGAAGACCACGTAAAACAGTCCTTTTTAGGGCTAAATTTACGTCTTTGTTCCGGAACCGACCCCTTGAGTGGGGGAGGAGACCTGGAGAAGACACAAATGAACCGTCTTTGTTCCGGAACCGACCCCTTGAGTGGGGGAGGAGACCTGGAGAAGACACAAATGAACGTCTTTGTTCCGGAACCGACCCATTGAGTGGGGGAGGAGACCTGGAGAAGACACAAATGAACGTCTTTTTTCCGGAACCGACCCCTTGAGTGGGGGAGGAAACCTGGAGAAGACACAAATGAACGTCTTTGTTCCGGAACCGACCCCTTGAGTGGGGGAGGAGACCTGGAGAAGACCACGTAAAACAGTCCTTTTTAGGGCTAAATTAACGTCTTTGTTCCGGAACCGACCCCTTGAGTGGGGGAGGAGACCTGGAGAAGACACAAATGAACCGTCTTTGTTCCGGAACCGACCCCTTGAGTGGGGGAGGAGACCTGGAGAAGACACAAATGAACCGTCTTTGTTCCGGAACCGACCCCTTGAGTGGGGGAGGAGACCTGGAGAAGACCAACTTGCTGAAAAAGGAAATAGGCCTCCAGGGGAATTCGCCTTTTTCAGCGTTTGTAAAGGGGTTAACGAGTCCCATGCACTCTACCTCCGCGGTGGACTTGGAAATGAGTGCCGTCTTTGTTCCGGAACCGACCCCTTGAGTGGGGGAGGAGACCTGGAGAAGACACAAATGAACCGTCTTTGTTCCGGAACCGACCCCTTGAGTGGGGGAGGAGACCTGGAGAAGACCACGTAAAACAGTCCTTTTTAGGGCTAAATTTACGTCTTTGTTCCGGAACCGACCCCTTGAGTGGGGGAGGAGACCTGGAGAAGACACAAATGAACCGTCTTTGTTCCGGAACCGACCCCTTGAGTGGGGGAGGAGACCTGGAGAAGACACAAATGAACCGTCTTTGTTCCGGAACCGACCCCTTGAGTGGGGGAGGAGACCTGGAGAAGACAAAAAATAACGTCTTTGTTCCGGAACCGACCCCTTGAGTGGGGGAGGAGACCTGGAGAAGACCACGTAAAACAGTCCTTTTTAGGGCTAAATTTACGTCTTTGTTCCGGAACCGACCCCTTGAGTGGGGGAGGAGACCTGGAGAAGACACAAATGAACCGTCTTTGTTCCGGAACCGACCCCTTGAGTGGGGGAGGAGACCTGGAGAAGACACAAATGAACCGTCTTTGTTCCGGAACCGACCCCTTGAGTGGGGGAGGAGACCTGGAGAAGACCACGTAAAACAGTCCTTTTTAGGGCTAAATTAACGTCTTTGTTCCGGAACCGACCCCTTGAGTGGGAGAGGAGACCTGGAGAAGACACAAATGAACCGTCTTTGTTCCGGAACCGACCCCTTGAGTGGGGGAGGAGACCTGGAGAAGACACAAATGAACCGTCTTTGTTCCGGAACCGACCCCTTGAGTGGGGGAGGAGACCTGGAGAAGACCAACTTGCTGAAAAAGGAAATAGGCCTCCAGGGGAACCCGCCTTTTTCAGCGTTTGTAAAGGGGTTAACGAGTCCCATGCACTCTACCTCCGCGGTGGACTTGGAAATGAGTGCCGTCTTTGTTCCGGAACCGACCCCTTGAGTGGGGGAGGAGACCTGGAGAAGACACAAATGAACCGTCTTTGTTCCGGAACCGACCCCTTGAGTGGGGGAGGAGACCTGGAGAAGACCACGTAAAACAGTCCTTTTTAGGGCTAAATTTACGTCTTTGTTCCGGAACCGACCCCTTGAGTGGGGGAGGAGACCTGGAGAAGACACAAATGAACCGTCTTTGTTCCGGAACCGACCCCTTGAGTGGGGGAGGAGACCTGGAGAAGACACAAATGAACCGTCTTTGTTCCGGAACCGACCCCTTGAGTGGGGGAGGAGACCTGGAGAAGACCACGTAAAACAGTCCTTTTTAGGGCTAAATTTACGTCTTTGTTCCGGAACCGACCCCTTGAGTGGGGGAGGAGACCTGGAGAAGACACAAATGAACCGTCTTTGTTCCGGAACCGACCCCTTGAGTGGGGGAGGAGACCTGGAGAAGACACAAATGAACCGTCTTTGTTCCGGAACCGACCCCTTGAGTGGGGGAGGAGACCTGGAGAAGACACAAATGAACGTCTTTGTTCCGGAACCGACCCCTTGAGTGGGGGAGGAGACCTGGAGAAGAAAACTTAAAACAGTCCTTTTTAGGGCTAAATTTACGTCTTTGTTCCGGAACCGACCCCTTGAGTGGGGGAGGAGACCTGGAGAAGACACAAATGAACCGTCTTTGTTCCGGAACCGACCCCTTGAGTGGGGGAGGAGACCTGGAGAAGACACAAATAAAACCGTCTTTGTTCCGGAACCGACCCCTTGAGTGGGGGAGGAGACCTGGAGAAGACACAAATGAACGTCTTTGTTCCGGAACCGACCCCTTGAGTGGGGGAGGAGACCTGGAGAAGACCACGTGAAACAGTCCTTTTTAGGGCTAAATTAACGTCTTTGTTCCGGAACCGACCCCTTGAGTGGGGGAGGAGACCTGGAGAAGACACAAATGAACCGTCTTTGTTCCGGAACCGACCCCTTGAGTGGGGGAGGAGACCTGGAGAAGACACAAATGAACCGTCTTTGTTCCGGAACCGACCCCTTGAGTGGGGGAGGAGACCTGGAGAAGAAACAAATGAACGTCTTTGTTCCGGAACCGACCCCTTGAGTGGTGGAGGAGACCTGGAGAAGACACAAATGAATCGTCTTTGTTCCGGAACCGACCCCTTGAGTGGGGGAGGAGACCTGGAGAAGACCGCGTAAAACAGTCCTTTTAAGGACTAAATTAACGTCTTTGTTCCGGAACCGACCCCTTGAGTGGGGGAGGAGACCTGGAGAAGACACAAATGAACCGTCTTTGTTCCGGAACCGACCCCTTGAGTGGGGGAGGAGACCTGGAGAAGACCAACTTGCTTAAAAAGGAAATAGGCCTCCAGGGGAACCCGCCTGTTTCAGCGTTTGTAAAGGGGTTAACGAGTCCCATGCACTCTACCTCAGCGGTGGACTTGGAAATGAGTGCCGTCTTTGTTCCGGAACCGACCCCTTGAGTGGGGGAGGAGACCTGGAGAAGACACAAATGAATCGTCTTTGTTCCGGAACCGACCCCTTGAGTGGGGGAGGAGACCTGGAGAAGACACAAATGAACCGTCTTTGTTCCGGAACCGACCCCTTGAGTGGGGGAGGAGACCTGGAGAAGACCACGTAAAACAGTCCTTTTTAGGGCTAAATTTACGTCTTTGTTCCGGAACCGACCCCTTGAGTGGGGGAGGAGACCTGGAGAAGACACAAATGAACCGTCTTTGTTCCGGAACCGACCCCTTGAGTGGGGGAGGAGACCTGGAGAAGACACAAATGAACGTATTTGTTCCGGAACCGACCCCTTGAGTGGGGGAGGAGACCTGGAGAAGACCACGTAAAACAGTCCTTTTTAGGGCTAAATTTACGTCTTTGTTCCGGAACCGACCCCTTGAGTGGGGGAGGAGACCTGGAGAAGACACAAATGAACCGTCTTTGTTCCGGAACCGACCCCTTGAGTGGGGGAGGAGACCTGGAGAAGACACAAATGAACCGTCTTTGTTCCGAAACCGACCCCTTGAGTGGGGGAGGAGACCTGGAGAAGACCGCGTAAAACAGTCCTTTTAAGGACTAAATTAACGTCTTTGTTCCGGAACCGACCCCTTGAGTGGGGGAGGAGACCTGGAGAAGACACAAATGAACCGTCTTTGTTCCGGAACCGACCCCTTGAGTGGGGGAGGAGACCTGGAGAAGACACAAATGAACCGTCTTTGTTCCGGAACCGACCCCTTGAGTGGGGGAGGAGACCTGGAGAAGACCAACTTGCTGAAAAAGGAAATAGGCCTCCAGGGGAACCCGCCTTTTTCAGCGTTTGTAAAGGGGTTAACGAGTCCCATGCACTCTACCTCCGCGGTGGACTTGGAAATGAGTGCCGTCTTTGTTCCGGAACCGACCCCTTGAGTGGGGGAGGAGACCTGGAGAAGACACAAATGAATCGTCTTTGTTCCGGAACCGACCCCTTGAGTGGGGGAGGAGACCTGGAGAAGACACAAATGAACCGTCTTTGTTCCGGAACCGACCCCTTGAGTGGGGGAGGAGACCTGGAGAAGACCACGTAAAACAGTCCTTTTTAGGGCTAAATTTACGTCTTTGTTCCGGAACCGACCCCTTGAGTGGGGGAGGAGACCTGGAGAAGACACAAATGAACCGTCTTTGTTCCGGAACCGACCCCTTGAGTGGGGGAGGAGACCTGGAGAAGACACAAATGAACCGTCTTTGTTCCGGAACCGACCCCTTGAGTGGGGGAGGAGACCTGGAGAAGACCACGTAAAACAGTCCTTTTTAGGGCTAAATTTACGTCTTTGTTCCGGAACCGACCCCTTGAGTGGGGGAGGAGACCTGGAGAAGACACAAATGAACCGTCTTTGTTCCGGAACCGACCCCTTGAGTGGGGAGGAGACCTGGAGAAGACACAAATGAACCGTCTTTGTTCCGGAACCGACCCCTTGAGTGGGGGAGGAGACCTGGAGAAGACACAAATGAACCGACTTTGTTCCGGAACCGACCCCTTGAGTGGGGGAGGAGACCTGGAGAAGACACAAATGAACCGTCTTTGTTCCGGAACCGACCCCTTGAGTGGGGGAGGAGACCTGGAGAAGACACAAATGAACCGTCTTTGTTCCGGAACCGACCCCTTGAGTGGGGGAGGAGACCTGGAGAAGACACAAATGAACCGACTTTGTTCCGGAACCGACCCCTTGAGTGGGGGAGGAGACCTGGAGAAGACACAAATGAACGTCTTTGTTCCGGAACCGACCCCTTGAGTGGGGGACGAGACCTGGAGAAGACAACGTTAAACAGTCCTTTTTAGGGCTAAATTTACGTCTTTGTTCCGGAACCGACCCCTTGAGTGGGGGAGGAGACCTGGAGAAGACACAAATGAACCGTCTTTGTTCCGGAACCGACCCCTTGAGTGGGGGAGGAGACCTGGAGAAGACACAAATGAACGTCTTTGTTCCGGAACCGACCCCTTGAGTGGGGGAGGAGACCTGGAGAAGACCACGTAAAACAGTCCTTTTTAGGGCTAAATTTACGTCTTTGTTCCGGAACCGACCGCTTGAGTGGGGGAGGAGACCTGGAGAAGACACAAATGAACCGTCTTTGTTCCGGAACCGACCCCTTGAGTGGGGGAGGAGACCTGGAGAAGACACAATGAACGTCTTTGTTCCGGAACCGACCCCTTGAGTGGGGGAGGAGACCTGGAGAAGACCACGTAAAACAGTCCTTTTTAGGGCTAAATTTACGTCTTTGTTCCGGAACCGACCCCTTGAGTGGGGGAGGAGACCTGGAGAAGACCACGTAAAACAGTCCTTTTTAGGGCTAAATTTACGTCTTTGTTCCGGAACCGACCCCTTGAGTGGGGGAGGAGACCTGGAGAAGACACAAATGACCGTCTTTGTTCCGGAACCGACCCCTTGAGTGGGGGAGGAGACCTGGAGAAGACACAAATGAACCGTCTTTGTTCCGGAACCGACCCCTTGAGTGGGGGAGGAGACCTGGAGAAGACACAAATGAACGTCTTTGTTCCGGAACCGACCCCTTGAGTGGGGGAGGAGACCTGGAGAAGACCACGTGAAACAGTCCTTTTTAGGGCTAAAATAACGTCTTTGTTCCGGAACCGACCCCTTGAGTGGGGGAGGAGACCTGGAGAAGACACAAATGAACCGTCTTTGTTCCGGAACCGACCCCTTGAGTGGGGGAGGAGACCTGGAGAAGACCACGTAAAACAGTCCTTTTTAGGGCTAAATTTACGTCTTTGTTCCGGAACCGACCCCTTGAGTGGGGGAGGAGACCTGGAGAAGACACAAATGAACCGTCTTTGTTCCGGAACCGACCCCTTGAGTGGGGGAGGAGACCTGGAGAAGACACAAATGAACCGTCTTTGTTCCGGAACCGACCCCTTGAGTGGGGGAGGAGACCTGGAGAAGACACAAATGAACCGTCTTTGTTCCGGAACCGACCCCTTGAGAGGGGGAGGAGACCTGGAGAAGACCACGTAAAACAGTCCTTTTCAGGGCTAAACTAACGTCTTTGTTCCGGAACCGACGCCTTGAGTGGGGGAGGAGACCTGGAGAAGACACAAATGAACCGTCTTTGTTCCGGAACCGACCCCTTGAGTGGGGGAGGAGACCTGGAGAAGACACAAATGAACCGTCTTTGTTCCGGAACCGACCCCTTGAGTGGGGGAGGAGACCTGGAGAAGACACAAATGAACCGTCTTTGTTCCGGAACCGACCCCTTGAGTGGGGGAGGAGACCTGGAGAAGACACAAATGAACCGTCTTTGTTCCGGAACCGACCCCTTGAGTGGGGGAGGAGACCTGGAGAAGACACAAATGAACCGTCTTTGTTCCGGAACCGACCCCTTGAGTGGGGGAGGAGACCTGGAGAAGACACAAATGAATCGTCTTTGTTCCGGAACCGACCCCTTGAGTGGGGGAGGAGACCTGGAGAAGACCACGTAAAACAGTCCTTTTTAGGGCTAAATTAACGTCTTTGTTCCGAAACCGACCCCTTGAGTGGGGGAGGAGACCTGGAGAAGACACAAATGAACCGTCTTTGTTCCGGAACCGACCCCTTGAGTGGGGGAGGAGACCTGGAGAAGACACAAATGAACCGTCTTTGTTCCGGAACCGACCCCTTGAGTGGGGGAGGAGACCTGGAGAAGACACAAATGAACGTCTTTGTTCCGGAACCGACCCCTTGAGTGGGGGAGGAGACCTGGAGAAGACCACGTAAAACAGTCCTTTTTAGGGCTAAATTTACGTCTTTGTTCCGGAACCGACCCCTTGAGTGGGGGAGGAGAACTGGAGAAGACACAAATGAACCGTCTTTGTTCCGGAACCGACCCCTTGAGTGGGGGAGGAAACCTGGAGAAGACCACGTAAAACAGTCCTTTTTAGGGCTAAATTAACGTCTTTGTTCCGGAACCGACCCCTTGAGTGGGGGAGGAGACCTGGAGAAGACACAAATGAACCGTCTTTGTTCCGGAACCGACCCCTTGAGTGGGGGAGGAGACCTGGAGAAGACACAAATGAACCGTCTTTGTTCCGGAACCGACCCCTTGAGTGGGGGAGGAGACCTGGAGAAGACACAAATGAACCGTCTTTGTTCCGGAACCGACCCCTTGAGTGGGGGAGGAGACCTGGAGAAGACACAAATGAACCGTCTTTGTTCCGGAACCGACCCCTTGAGTGGGGGAGGAGACCTGGAGAAGACACAAATGAATGTCTTTGTTCCGGAACCGACCCCTTGAGTGGGGGAGGAGACCTGGAGAAGACCACGTAAAACAGTCCTTTTTAGGGCTAAATTTTCGTCTTTGTTCCGGAACCGACCCCTTGAGTGGGGGAGGAGACCTGGAGAAGACACAAATGAACCGTCTTTGTTCCGGAACCGACCCCTTGAGTGGGGGAGGAGACCTGGAGAAGACACAAATGAACCGTCTTTGTTCCGGAACCGACCCCTTGAGTGGGGGAGGAGACCTGGAGAAGACCAACTTGCTTAAAAAGGAAATAGGCCTCCAGGGGAACCCGCCTTTTTCAGCGTTTGTAAAGGGGTTAACGAGTCCCATGCACTCTACCTCCGCGGTGGACTTGGAAATGAGTGCCGTCTTTGTTCCGGAAAACCGACCCCTTGAGTGGGGGAGGAGACCTGGAGAAGACACAAATGAATCGTCTTTGTTCCGGAACCGACCCCTTGAGTGGGGAGGAGACCTGGAGAAGACACAAATGAACCGTCTTTGTTCCGGAACCGACCCCTTGAGTGGGGGAGGAGACCTGGAGAAGACCACGTAAAACAGTCCTTTTTAGGGCTAAATTTACGTCTTTGTTCCGGAACCGACCCCTTGAGTGGGGGAGGAGACCTGGAGAAGACACAAATGAACCATCTTTGTTCCGGAACCGACCCCTTGAGTGGGGGAGGAGACCTGGAGAAGACACAAATGAACGTCTTTGTTCCGGAACCGACCCCTTGAGTGGGGGAGGAGACCTGGAGAAGACCACGTAAAACAGTCCTTTTTAGGGCTAAATTTACGTCTTTGTTCCGGAACCGACCCCTTGAGTGGGGGAGGAGACCTGGAGAAGACACAAATGAACCGTCTTTGTTCCGGAACCGACCCCTTGAGTGGAGGAGGAGACCTGGAGAAGACACAAATGAACCGTCTTTGTTCCGGAACCGACCCCTTGAGTGGGGAAGGAGACCTGGAGAAGACACAAATGAACCGTCTTTGTTCCGGAACCGACCCCTTGAGTGGGGGAGGAGACCTGGAGAAGACACAAATGAACCGTCTTTGTTCCGGAACCGACCCCTTGAGTGGGGGAGGAGACCTGGAGAAGACACAAATGAATGTCTTTGTTCCGGAACCGACCCCTTGAGTGGGGGAGGAGACCTGGAGAAGACCACGTGAAACAGTCCTTTTTAGGGCTAAATTAACGTCTTTGTTCCGGAACCGACCCCTTGAGTGGGGGAGGAGACCTGGAGAAGACCAACTTGCTTAAAAAGGAAATAGGCCTCCAGGGGAACCCGCCTTTTTCAGCGTTTGTAAAGGGGTTAACGAGTCCCATGCACTCTACCTCCGCGGTGGACTTGGAAATGAGTGCCGTCTTTGTTCCGGAACCGACCCCTTGAGTGGGGGAGGAGACCTGGAGAAGACACAAATGAATCGTCTTTGTTCCGGAACCGACCCCTTGAGTGGGGGAGGAGACCTGGAGAAGACACAAATGAACCGTCTTTGTTCCGGAACCGACCCCTTGAGTGGGGGAGGAGACCTGGAGAAGACCACGTAAAACAGTCCTTTTTAGGGCTAAATTTACGTCTTTGTTCCGGAACCGACCCCTTGAGTGGGGGAGGAGACCTGGAGAAGACACAAATGAACCATCTTTGTTCCGGAACCGACCCCTTGAGTGGGGGAGGAGACCTGGAGAAGACACAAATGAACGTCTTTGTTCCGGAACCGACCCCTTGAGTGGGGGAGGAGACCTGGAGAAGACCACGTAAAACAGTCCTTTTTAGGGCTAAATTACGTCTTTGTTCCGGAACCGACCCCTTGAATGGGGGAGGAGACCTGGAGAAGACACAAATGAACCGTCTTTGTTCCGGAACCGACCCCTTGAGTGGAGGAGGAGACCTGGAGAAGACACAAATGAACCGTCTTTGTTCCGGAACCGACCCCTTGAGTGGGGGAGGAGACCTGGAGAAGACACAAATGAACCGTCTTTGTTCCGGAACCGACCCCTTGAGTGGGGGAGGAGACCTGGAGAAGACACAAATGAACCGTCTTTGTTCCGGAACCGACCCCTTGAGTGGGGGAGGAGACCTGGAGAAGACACAAATGAATGTCTTTGTTCCGGAACCGACCCCTTGAGTGGGGGAGGAGACCTGGAGAAGACCACGTGAAACAGTCCTTTTTAGGGCTAAATTAACGTCTTTGTTCCGGAACCGACCCCTTGAGTGGGGGAGGAGACCTGGAGAAGACCAACTTGCTGAAAAAGGAAATAGGCCTCCAGGGGAACCCGCCTTTTTCAGCGTTTGTAAAGGGGTTAACGAGTCCCATGCACTCTACCTCCGCGGTGGACTTGGAAATGAGTGCCGTCTTTGTTCCGGAACCGACCCCTTGAGTGGGGGAGGAGACCTGGAGAAGACACAAATGAACAGTCTTTGTTCCGGAACCGACCCCTTGAGTGGGGGAGGAGACCTGGAGAAGACACAAATGAACCGTCTTTGTTCCGGAACCGACCCCTTGAGTGGGGGAGGAGACCTGGAGAAGACCACGTAAAACAGTCCTTTTTAGGGCTAAATTTACGTCTTTGTTCCGGAACCGACCCCTTGAGTGGGGGAGGAGACCTGGAGAAGACACAAATGAACCATCTTTGTTCCGGAACCGACCCCTTGAGTGGGGAGGAGACCTGGAGAAGACACAAATGAACGTCTTTGTTCCGGAACCGACCCCTTGAGTGGGGGAGGAGACCTGGAGAAGACCACGTAAAACAGTCCTTTTTAGGGCTAAATTTACGTCTTTGTTCCGGAACCGACCCCTTGAGTGGGGGAGGAGACCTGGAGAAGACACAAATGAACCGTCTTTGTTCCGGAACCGACCCCTTGAGTGGGGGAGGAGACCTGGAGAAGACACAAATGAACCGTCTTTGTTCCGGAACCGACCCCTTGAGTGGGAGACCTGGAGAAGACACAAATGAACCGTCTTTGTTCCGGAACCGACCCCTTGAGTGGGGGAGGAGACCTGGAGAAGACACAAATGAACCGTCTTTGTTCCGGAACCGACCCCTTGAGTGGGGGAGGAGACCTGGAGAAGACACAAATGAATGTCTTTGTTCCGGAACCGACCCCTTGAGTGGGGGAGGAGACCTGGAGAAGACCACGTGAAACAGTCCTTTTTAGGGCTAAATTAACGTCTTTGTTCCGGAACCGACCCCTTGAGTGGGGGAGGAGACCTGGAGAAGACACAAATGAACCGTCTTTGTTCCGGAACCGACCCCTTGAGTGGGGGAGGAGACCTGGAGAAGACACAAATGAACCGTCTTTGTTCCGGAACCGACCCCTTGAGTGGGGGAGGAGACCTGGAGAAGACCACGTAAAACAGTCCTTTTTAGGGCTAAATTTACGTCTTTGTTCCGGAACCGACCAATTGAGTGGGGGAGGAGACCTGGAGAAGACACAAATGAACCGTCTTTGTTCCGGAACCGACCCCTTGAGTGGGGGAGGAGACCTGGAGAAGACACAAATGAACCGTCTTTGTTCCGGAACCGACCCCTTGAGTGGGGGAGGAGACCTGGAGAAGACCAACTTGCTGAAAAAGGAAATAGGCCTCCAGGGGAACCCGCCTTTTTCAGCGTTTGTAAAGGGGTTAACGAGTCCCATGCACTCTACCTCCGCGGTGGACTTGGAAATGAGTGCCGTCTTTGTTCCGGAACCGACCCCTTGAGTGGGGGAGGAGACCTGGAGAAGACACAAATGAATCGTCTTTGTTCCGGAACCGACCCCTTGAGTGGGGGAGGAGACCTGGAGAAGACACAAATTAACCGTCTTTGTTCCGGAACCGACCCCTTGAGTGGGGGAGGAGACCTGGAGAAGACCACGTAAAACAGTCCGTTTTAGGGCTAAATTTACGTCTTTGTTCCGGAACCGACCCTTTGAGTGGGGGAGGAGACCTGGAGAAGACACAAATGAACCGTCTTTGTTCCGGAACCGACCCCTTGAGTGGGGGAGGAGACCTGGAGAAGACACAAATGAACGTCTTTGTTCCGGAACCGACCCCTTGAGTGGGGGAGGAGACCTGGAGAAGACACAAATGAACGTCTTTGTTCCGGAACCGACCCCTTGAGTGGGGGAGGAGACCTGGAGAAGACCACGTAAAACAGTCCTTTTTAGGGCTAAATTTTCGTCTTTGTTCCGGAACCGACCCCTTGAGTGGGGGAGGAGACCTGGAGAAGACACAAATGAACCGTCTTTGTTCCGGAACCGACCCCTTGAGTGGGGGAGGAGACCTGGAGAAGACACAAATGAACCGTCTTTGTTCCGGAACCGACCCCTTGAGTGGGGGAGGAGACCTGGAGAAGACACAAATGAACCGTCTTTGTTCCGGAACCGACCCCTTGAGTGGGGGAGGAGACCTGGAGAAGACACAAATGAATCGTCTTTGTTCCGGAACCGACCCCTTGAGTGGGGGAGGAGACCTGGAGAAGACCACGTAAAACAGTCCTTTTTAGGGCTAAATTAACGTCTTTGTTCCGGAACCGACCTGGTGGGGGGAGTGGGGAGAGACCTGGAGAAGACACAAATGGGAAACCGTCTTTGTTCCGGAACCGACCCCTTGAGTGGGGGAGGAGACCTGGAGAAGACACAAATGAATGTCTTTGTTCCGGAACCGACCCCTTGAGTGGGGGTGGAGACCTGGAGAAGACAACGTTAAACAGTCCTTTTTAGGGCTAAATTAACGTCTTTGTTCCGGAACCGACCCCTTGAGTGGGGGAGGAGACCTGGAGAAGACACAAATGAACGTCTTTGTTCCGGAACCGACCCCTTGAGTGGGGGAGGAGACCTGGAGAAGACACAAATGAACGTCTTTGTTCCGGAACCGACCCCTTGAGTGGGGGAGGAGACCTGGAGAAGACACGTAAAAACAGTCCTTTTTAGGGCTAAATTTACGTCTTTGTTCCGGAACCGACCCCTTGAGTGGGGGAGGAGACCTGGAGAAGACACAAATGAACCGTCTTTGTTCCGGGACCGACGCCTTGAGTGGGGGAGGAGACCTGGAGAAGACACAAATGAACGTCTTTGTTCCGGAACCGACCCCTTGAGTGGGGGAGGAGACCTGGAGAAGACAACGTAAAACAGTCCTTTTTAGGGCTAAATTAACGTCTTTGTTCCGGAACCGACCCCTTGAGTGGGGGAGGAGACCTGGAGAAGACACAAATGAACGTCTTTGTTCCGGAACCGACCCCTTGAGTGGGGGAGGAGACCTGGAGAAGACAACGTAAAACAGTCCTTTTTAGGGCTAAATTAACGTCTTTGTTCCGGAACCGACCCCTTGAGTGGGGAGGAGGAGACCTGGAGAAGACACAAATGAACGTCTTTGTTCCGGAACCGACCCCTTGAGTGGGGAGGAGACCTGGAGAAGACACAAATGAACCGTCTTTGTTCCGGAACCGACCCCTTGAGTGGGGGAGGAGACCTGGAGAAGACACAAATGAACGTCTTTGTTCCGGAACCGACCCCTTGAGTGGGGGAGGAGACCTGGAGAAGACACAAATGAACGTCTTTGTTCCGGAACCGACCCCTTGAGTGGGGGAGGAGACCTGGAGAAGACACAAATGAACGTCTTTGTTCCGGAACCGACCCCTTGAGTGGGGGAGGAGACCTGGAGAAGTAACTCGAAGTCCCTGGGGACCCCCAAAAATATTCGAGTTATCGAAGTTACCAACCATTCCTCTCAACCGGCACTTAAGATTTGTCGACATGGTTTAAAGGTTTGATATGTGCCATAATACTATAGTCGTACGCATTTCAACTTTTTAATAGCCTATGTAAACAACAAAAGAATTTGTTCAAAAGATTTATTAAAACTCAAGAAACTTGGCCTCATTACATATTAATTAGTATACATACCATGTCAATCTCATTTGAAAAGGGCAATTATTTTTAAGGTTGTTGGTATTTACAAAGTAACCTAATTTTTGAACACAGTTAAGGGTGTTGTCTGTACCTTCGGTGATCTGCAGGTATTGTAAGATGTGAATAGCGTCCTGTGCTTGCTCGTGAACCTTCGTTCTCGATGGTCAAGAATAGACTTACATTCGAAGTTTTGAACAGGTGTTTTTTACCGGGGAAATCTATCACAAAAACTTCGACTTAGAAGATGTTCACTTCGAGTTATCGAGACACTTTTTTAAAGAAAAGTATAGAAATGATTCGGGACTCGTTTAAAAGTTCGAGTTAGCGGATTATTCGACTTATAAGAAGTCGAGTTATCGAAGTTCGATTGCATTAATAAATGTTGTCCAAAATTAAGGAAATTTTTGACAAACCCCATCGTTTTGTATGAAACAGAAACACACATTAATATTGAGAACCAACCCTATGAATATGAAGATAACTATATAAAATGATAGTTTTTATTTACCCATGAGAGTCACTGAAATTTGTACTTTTGGTTGTTAGAATATTGTTGATAAACGTTTCATTGTAACGTAACAATGAACCAATTTAAAATGAGTTCTTATATAAAATTGCTAAATTTTTCGTCTCATAGAAAGGAAAGTTAATCTTTTTTATATCTCATTTTCCAGGTCCGGATAGTACGTTGACGATGTTTAAATAATATAAAATAAGAAATGAATAAATGAGATGTCGTCATAATAATAAAACAAAATATCATTTTCACTTATTTATTAAGGGAGAAATTTTAACCGAGGAAAACTGAGCTTAAAAAACAAATACATGCTGCAATTTCACCACATACAATTTTATTCGGAGCTTACAAAATTTTATTATGCCTCATCCACGAACAATTGAAAAAAAATTTTCTGATTTTAATTTAAATCCCATAAATGAACAATTTAATCAAAATTTTCAAAGTTACATAAATTTTAAATTTTAGGAATTAACTGACAAAGTTAGAAGAGTTGTAATTTTAATGGTTGATGAAATTCATTTAAATCGAGCTTTTGGTCATAAAGGTGGTAACATCTGTGGAATGGCATAATTTCCTGCGTATAATCTTCAGGTACGAATTTTGCAATATTTTCAGAGAAAAATATCGTTTAATCCGCAGATTCAATTTCCATTTTAATCTCATGTGATCAGTTTTCAATGTATATGGAAAAAAAGTGTTATATCTTTTAGCGTTAAAAAACTTAAATTTAAACTCTTTACTTAATAACATTTTCTTTAAATTAAATAAAGTAAAAGTAGAAGTGCAAATTTGGATAGACTTAAAAAATTTTATATTTAACCACAGTAAAAATATAGTCAAAATATTAACATTAATTAGTACAGAAACAATATAAATACATATAAATTATTCGAACCCATACTTAAATAAGAAAGATATTAAAATTTAGAATTCTTAAAATGCATCTTTTCATTTGAATTTAATATGGTTATTTGCGATCTGTATTAAAATTTTATATTGCAGTTATGGCGCCATCTGGAGAGGTAAATGTGGGAAAAAAATGAATGCATCAAAATGCCGTTATTTTAGATTATACAAGTGTTATTTCTTGATACAAATAAATATACAAAATGGAATAAATTAATTTAATCGGGTATTTTTATCCTAACCGCTGCGTCCTTAGCTGAAAAAAATTTTTAATATTCATTTAAAAAAAAAAAAACTGTGTATATATGAGCAGGTGCTGCCATTTATTATTCTTTATGAAATATATTTATAAATTTTACTATAAAAAAATTTTTTAACATCAGCATAATACGCATTAGAAGGAAATTTAAACTTTTTTTAACGTATAATCTGCTGATTATATGCCGGAAATTAGGGTAATTGTACAACTGCTGCTTCAAGTGCTTTTGTTTTTATGATTCATAGCTTATTATCTATTTATTAAGATATTGTGCATATTTTACCGGCTAAAACACTTACTGCAAAAAATCTGTATGGTTATATTAAAAAAAATTATATTTGGACTAGAAACTATAGGGTTTAAAATAATAGCTGTTGTTACTGACAATTAATAAAAAAGCAATGTCACAAGTTTCATCTCCAGCTAAAGTTAGTAAAAAATCAATGTCACAAGTTTCATCTCCAGCTAAAGTTAGTAACAAAGCAATGTCACAAGTTTCATCTACAGCTAAAGTTTACGAAAAGAAATTATAAATATTGAAGAAGGCTTACTGCTGAATGAAACAGAAATTACATCAATTAATACAGATTTTGATCGCACCTATTGCAGCTCAAATAAATAAGATTTATTTGTTTTTATTTGTATGATCTTTTACTTTTTAAAATCGTTTACAATAACTGGTAAAAATAGGCAATCGCGTTGCATTATTCAGACAGTGTTTGTTCTCAGTTTTTTGTAATGAACAGTAGCCTGATTTAAGCATGAAAAAATTACTCATTGAAATATCATTCAATATAGTACTTTAGAAGCTTACATTTCTCTATCAAAGAATATTTAAGATTTCTTTTTTACTCTTTACTTAGTGAAATAATTATTTAATATTGCTGTATACTTTTGAGACGAATAGTAAAATTTAAATTTATGAATATTTGATAGAAAAATGTAAGTTTCTAAATTATTTTATTGAATAACATTTTTTCAGAACAATGTTTTTATCTTTAAAAATCAGGCTGTTAACTGCTCATTATAGACAGTTTGAGGTATAAAGTTTATAATGGCAAAAATTGATTTTAAAATAAGAAAAAAAATGAAAAAGATAAAAAAAATTAATTATTAAAAATAAAAATGAATTTTAAAAATTGTCAAAAATGTAAAAAATTGTCAAAAATGTAAAAAAAAAAATAGAAATGAATATTAGAAATAAAATAAAATAGTAAAATATGAAAATAATAATAAATATTAAAATTAATAAATTTATTTTAATAAAATATTAGAAATACCATAACTTCTCAAGCTCATTTCTTAGTAAAAAATAATTTTACAAACTTAAAACGACAAACACTAACAAAAATAAAAATTTATAATTCAGGTAACAAAAAATAAAAAGGAGAAAATAAAAAATGGACTGAAAATATTGTCAAAAATGTAAATAAAATAATAAAAAAATCTGCCCAGTTAATTAAGTAGTTTTAGTCAATATATATATTATGAATAGATAGCGCCACTGAGCGAAGCAATTTTCTACCGGAAGTGTAGCGCATTGGCTGTCCCGATCCACTCGTAAAATTTCAAGGCGCCTCCACACTATGGTCCACGGCAAGCCATTACCACCGTCTGGAGGGGGTTTGGCTTATCGTAGCCGATGGCGGCAGACGATAAAATAGCCTTGGCTTCGGAGGCGGTTTTTCTCCAAAGATGCGCAACTAAAGTGCGCAGTAGACCCTATGGACGAATGGAGGAAATGGTGAACAACTGGCCATAGTGTGGAGACTACATCAAGATAAAATTACTTTGTGCTGTGGCGCCATCTATGAACAATATATATACTAAAAATATTCAATTAATCGTGTATACGTAGATTTGATTTAAAGATATTCAAAATATTAAAGAGGGTTTATTTTTGAATAAAGCAGAAGTTACACCCATCCATACAATTTTTGATCACACCTATTGCAGTTTTCATAAATAATTAGATTTGTTTTCGTTTGTATGGTCTTTTACTTTCTTTACTTATTCCTAATTTATTATTCGCAAAAATCGCCTTTTTTACATACTTTTTAAATAGGTAAAGTTATAAAAATGTTCATTATATCTGTATTATTCTTTGTGTAAATGCATTTTTATTTTGTTCATTAAATATTTTTCAATAATAGTTTTATAAATGTATTTTTAAATAAATTTCTTTTGATGATATTTAAACATTCGTATGTTGCATTGATTAATATTGAATATTTTGTATCAGAAATAAAGGTGCACATACCAAAAATTATTAGTTCTTACCCCCGTATATAAAGTTATCATTCTTTTAGCAAAATTATCTTTTTACTGGTATTCACATTTCTATTTACCGAAATACCGGCAAAGGAAAATGTCGGTATTTTTTTAAAAATAATATTGATACCATGGAGATAGTTTTTGTGATCTTTATGGTTTAACCATTTGTTTTGAGGTTAATCACCTCAGATATCACTCCAATATTTTTTATACGAGTTCAATAGAGAACATTAATGTTAAAAGGCACTGACACACACGCGTGTATTGCATTCGTGTAAATTATAATTACGTGCAGACTGTAGAGCTAATTTATTAAAGGTGAGAATACAAAATTAATAATAATTAAAAAGAAACAGTTGTAATATAGTGACGGATGCAATACCCACGGCAAGTATTATAACATAAATGCTTCTTATATTAAGTTTACGACAACGCCAAAATATATAAAAACCTACTTTTACCACTTTATCAGCACCTACTAAAATTCTGTACTGGTGCCTGCCCGGTTATTTGTTTAGATTAAGAATTGGCTTGAGAACTAAGAACTAAAATAACAAAACGGAGTAATAGTTATTTACCATTTTATGTGCTCTTATTATTTTTTTACCGTTTATCTCTTTCGTTTAAAAAATTTCATACAGCAGTCGTACGATTATGAATTTTTTAAATGTATTTTTCTGGCGTGTCTCCAACTCGTAAAAACCCTCGCCGACGAAATCATACATCTGTTATCGACAGAATAAAAGAGAGATGTGTCCCGCAGGCTACGTGTAATTACAGTGGGAGTTCTAAAAATAGATCTGTCGCAAGGGATTTTCAATAAGTAATAAGTAACAGAGAGCGAGTACGTAAAGTTTTCTGATTGGACAAAAATTTTCAACTCCCCACGCCTGTAATTTCTCGGGTTGAAAGGTTTTTTTCTGAGTCCAATATCAAAAAATAAAAATAACAAAATATATGTTTACATGCTAGCAATTAAATCTGCATCGAATTTGTGTCATATTAAATTTGCTCAAACTTTTTTTTTATGGTAAAATATAAGTTTAACCCTGAATTACATTACTGTATTACTACGACTGTACGTTGATTAGCAACGTTAATTTACCTTGCCACATTATGTGGTCGAATAGGAAGCAGAGGTTTAGACAGCAACATTGCTCATTTTGGTGGTATTCATAAATGTTGTCCGAAATCAAGGAAATTTAGGACAAACCCCATGGTTTTGTATGAAACAGAAACACACTCATATGAATATGAAGATAACTATATAAAATGATAGGTTTTTATTTGCCTACGAGAGTCGCTGAAATTTGTACTTTTTGTTGTTAGAATATTGTCGATAAACATTTCATTGTAACGTAACAATGAACCAAGAATTAAATTTAAAATGAGTTCTCATATAAAAATGCTATAATTTGCGTCACATAGAAATGAAAGTCGATCCCTTTATATCTCAATTTGCAGGTGAAATCGAATGGATACTACGCAGACGATGCTTAAATAATACAAAATAAGAAATGAATAAATGAGACATTTAAAAGAATGACGTCATAATGATAAAACAAAATATCGTTTTCACCTATTTATGATGTGATAAATTGAAAATTTTAATCTCCTCTTTTAACCGAGGAAAACTGCTCTTAAAACAATTACTTGGGATTAACGGAATGACGTCACATTGTAGAAATGTTACTTCTTTCATTTAGTTATGATGCATCAAAGGCATCAAAGGTGGTGATGCAACTGGATTCTATGGGCCTGGCCCGTTAATCCAGAGGCTTCTATCAGTGAGCACAGAAATGACAACGAGCGAAAAAATAAACACATAAAAGAGGAAAGAGATAGAAGGGTTGATTCGTGAGTTCATAACACAAAACTAGAGAGTAGAAAGTTTAGGGATAGTAAAACATATATTTTTTGGCCAGTGACATCCGTACAAAATAAGCCGAAAGAATTTGAAAAATAATGAGTAAAACAAAATTTTAATAAAATTTGGAAAAAATAAAAATATGAGTTTTAAAAATAAATAAAATGTTTTAAAAATCGAATAAAGGCCTAAAAAATAATATTTAATTGTATTAATAATTTTTATTGTCAAAATTTTGATGTTATAATTTTTAAATTGCTTAGCAGTGATGATTGGGTACGAAAATTTTGATGATTTGGTAAAAATAAAAATACGAGTTTTAAAAATAAATAAAATGGTCTAAAAATCCAAAAAGGGCCTAAATAACAGTAATTAAACACAAAAAACAATTTTTAAGAATTTTAATTTAGATTTGGAAATTTTGCCATCATCGGGGTTCGAACCCGACGACGATTCAACGAAGGTGAGCGGTGGGCAAGGCGTTTACTAACCAAGCCACACCTCTACGTACCCTGTTCAGCAAAATAAAGTATTCATGGATTGCGAAATTAAGCTCCGCCCTCAATAAGTTATGATGCGAAAAATTAAAAAGTGAATCGTTTGCGTTTAACCGGAGAAAATAAGGATTGGAATAATGACATGAAATGCTCGAAAAAAAGGAAAGGAATGGATTTCGAACGTTAAAATTTTGCAAAAACCTTCCTAGGAAAATATACCTAACCTAATAATTTCCAAAAAAAAAAAAAAAAAAAGAAAAAAAAAAAAAAAAAAAAAAAACTTTCACGGCGATTGGATGTATGGTTTTTGAGTCTATCGAGTAAAGACAGACACAAATTCATTTACATACATATATATATTAAAAAGTTAGGATAAAATGAAAAATAAGAAAGTATCTTCCACTTAAAGTGCTCCAAGTGTGGCATCTTCTTTTATTTAATATCTTATTCTTAACCCTAATATATACATAACGTACCATACCATAATATAGACATTACGAATAACCATAATATATATATATATATATATAAATATATTGTGGTTATTCATAAAATATGTATTATTGAGTACTAAGCGTAATCCGGATCACAAACAGTAGCAAAAATGTTAAATATCATTAAGTCCAAAAATATGTCTTATTTCTCAGTGTCTATTTCCTGTTCTTAAAATCTGACTAAGTCTGATCATTTATCGGTACAGATGCATTATGGACGCTATGTTTTTTGTCGCCAAATTTGGCGATTTTATGAAGCTATGAGTGGGTTGGTGTGTTTGCCCCGACTTTGGTGGTGGGGTATGGCCGCTCTAATATGTTCCTGCACCCCTTGGTGCACGTGATTTCTGTCATGTCAGTACCTGGCACTATTCCAGAATTAAATCTTAGGTGTCTTTTGGTAAAGCCAAAATAAATACAAAGTTTGTATTACATAAGAATTTCAATAAGTCTTGATGCATCCAAACGTAAAAGTATCGACTATGTAAAATATAGAATTGAAGTAAAGACAATGAAAAACTTCCATTTATTTAAAAAATGATAAAGAATTGTGACAATATAAAATGCATATGAAACATTCACATAGCTTTCCCATTTAAATTACCATATTTTTAAAGTACACTAAAATTCAGGACACTTTCTTCTTCTTTGCTACTTTCTGCTGTAAAAGACTTATTTCTTTTTCAAGTTCAGCACAAGCTCTTTCGATTTCATAGTTTTTACTGACAAGGCCAACCCAACTGCAAGAAGTGAGGTAAAAAAAATATTTTATGCACATTATAATTGAAAGGCATTCATGAACTGAAAGACTGGTCATCAATTTAGTACTTTTAATTGTACTCTAAACAGGAATGCAATCAAAAAAGGAGAACAAATACTAATTTAATTTTAAATTCAACATTATATGATTAAACATTTTTGATTATGCTTTTGCAGTGGTAATGATGGATGGGACAGTTTTCACAAAAACATTTCTTACAGATTATTTTCACACAAACAAATTGAAACATTTCAACAGGTTTGAATAATATAAACTGAATGGTAATTTATAAAAACGTTAACATGTTTAAAAAACAATTACAACAGTAATAAAAATGCCCCATTTATCCCTTACATGTTTATAAAAGTTAAAATACATATGTAATTTTCGAAAATATTATGAAGATTTTGTCACTCAGGCTTATAAGATTGGAATATCGATTACATCCAATATACTTTAACAAGCTCATATTAAAAGAAAAATATTCCTGTGTCTGATTAGGTCCATCAACCATGTCTCTTTTATCAATACTAGAACAGTTACCCTAATATCCTGCGTATAATCCGTTAAATAACTTTAAATTTTCTTCTAATGCGTTTCTTCTAATGCATTTTAACATCTTTTTTATTTAAATATGAGTTCGAAAAATTTATTTTTATCATTCTTTTAGTACTCATTAATGTGATTTTTTAGAATATATTCTTACTGTTAAATATAAAATTCTTTATCCAAATTTTTACTTTGTTAAATTATTTTTTTAATTTAAAGAAAACGTTATCATTAGAAAAGAGCTTAAACTTAGTTTTTTTTAACACTAGAAGATATAACACTTTTTTTCCACATGCCTTTCGTTTCCTTGATTCTCATGAAATTGAATCTGCAAATTATATGCCGCTACGGGTTATACTTCTCTGAAAATATCACGAAATTCGCACATGCGGATTATACGCAGGAAATTAGGGTACATTTCCATAATTTAAAACATCTTTATATCTTCAATAACAAGAATTATTTAAAAGTGCTATTCAATACAACCTGTATAGTTAAAATCCAATATATAGGAACTTAAATCCCTAATTCCTACCTGGATTCAAGATCTCTCAATTTTTCTCCTGCAGTATTTTGGGAATTTTTTCTTTGCCAATTAACTTCCAATATTCTTTTTCTAAAATAAAGGAATCAAACATATAACACTAAAAAATTTAAAATACACACACACACACACAAATACATCTATATTTAAGTATGTACATATGTATCATATATTTCCATGCATAACCTGACAATTTTTGGGGGCTTTTTATAGACCTACAGTGGAGGATGAGCTTACATACAGATGTAGTATATGTGTTTCTTGGCAATATTGTTTTTTCCACTGGCGACAGTAAATCGCCAAATTGGCACAGTTTTTTTAACTGAAAATAACACAAAAAATAAATAAAAATGGTGAAAAATAAATGAAATTCACAATGTTTTTCACTCTTGTTATAATCATACAAAAATAGTAATACTATATCTGTAAAGGATCAGCTAATTTTTTAATAAATGCAACTCTACATAAGCCAGAAGCAATCGCTAAAAATAGTGCTTTTAAATTTTTTTTAAGTTTCTGCTGTGAAAAGGTGCTACCCTCAGATAGGATTAGCAAAGCTTAAACTACTGTCATGTCATCTAAGTAAAAATACTATTGGTCTCCCCAAATCAGTCTGGAGGCTGCAGCAAATTGTGAACGACATCTGTGGTACATGCCACTGAGAAGCGTTTTACTTTAAATCAACGTGATGTAAAATTATTTCTCCCATTTTATTAGCTTGGTGATATAGTTGAATGTTCTAGAAATTGTTTTTCGTATTTTGGCTTATATATGAGTTTTGAATTTTAAGTAAATTTTTGAAGGCAAATTGCACTGATGGGTTACAGTATATAAACATCTGTGTGGAATATTTTAAAAATTTAATCTCAACACATCTCCATTCTTTTTCCCAAATTTAATTCCTGGCAGCAATCTTTTCCATTTTCCCATCAGTTTTTGTTTCTTTCAATTCTTACAGTATTTCTTTGCACCCCAACTGCTGATGCTACAATTTGGAGCAACTTTTATTGGCCCTCTTACAAGCTACAGCAATGCTAAATTAACTAATTTGCTGATAATATGGACATCTGTCTGGCTGGATACATAAATACATAATACATAAATTTTACAAATAATTAAAAATTTTCAAGACTTTGAATTTAGTAATACACTTCAGAATACAGAAAATAGGCATATTTCCTTACGTTATACAGGATATAGTTTTTCTCAATATGTACTACAGTGAAACCCACTTAAGAAGTTTTCCAGAGGCCTAACTGATTAAAACTTCTTGAAAATCAGGCAATAAGCATTATTTATTCGTAAGTATGTGTGTGTGTGTGTGTGTATATATATATATATATATATATACAGGGTATCCGCCAAAATAAAACTTTTCGAATCCATGACTTTCCCTGATTTTAGCAGATCATTTTCCATGATTTTAAAAATATTTTGTTAAGGTATATATGAAAAAAACTGCTGATGTACATACAAATCAAATGTATACTTTAAGAGAAATTACAAGAACTTATGATAAAAAATACTTTATAAATGTTTATAAACTCATATATATATATATATATACACATAAATTGTTGTACCTGCATACTTAGGTATGCAAGTACAACATCATATAGTAATTTAATCATATAGCAATATTCTGAATGCAATGAAAAATTTCTAATTTGAATTCAGGGTATTATCGAGGTGACCATGAATAATAGTCAAACATAATAACCCTGTAATGTTTATATATAATTGCCCTAAAGATAAACTTATGTTTTGTACAAAAATCTTAGCTAATTTTCTATAATTTAAGAAAAAAACCAGAATAATATACTTATACATTTACCCACAAATTAAGCTTGCTTGTTTTGAATTTCCTTGGCGAACAAATTTTACTTGGCAATATGGTCAGTGGGATAATACATGAGTACCAAACTCAGTAACTTTAGCCAAATGGCAAGTAAAAATATTATTAAATAATTCAATGCAATGATTTTGCCAAAATATTTAGTGCCTCACCTTCAATAATAATTATTAACATTTCTATATAAATCTCAAAATTTAATGACTCAAAATAAAAATCTTATTTACTGAAACTCCTAGTAGCTCTTTACACTAAAGATTTCCTCTTTTCCTCCAAAGTATGAATTTTCGAACGGCTGTGAGCATCCCTGCCAGCAGTGGGATTCAAACCCACGAACTTCCGTGCCGAAGAGCAGCACCTTACCCATTTAGCCATCGATCTGGCTAATGAGTAGGGCATTGCTCTTTGGGCAGCCTGATACTTGTTATGGCACTGTTTATCACACAATCAATGTTACTGCTGCTTTGCAATTCTAAAACCAGTTCTTCCATGCTTAACAAATTTCTCCCTTTATATTTTAAGTGGGCTATATAAGCTATCATAATATTTGGAAATTAAGAGCAAAAATAATTAAATTATAATAGAATTTGTAATAATTTTAAAATTTATTAGTGTACCCCTGTTTAAAATTCAAATATAGTTTTTCTTTCTGAAAACATATATAAATAATAGCTTTCCATAGGCGGGGTTGCACGGGTATACACTTAATAAGGTTAACTTGTATATGATGTAAACTTGTATTTTATTCCAGCCGATCCCCCTCTTCACCCATGCTGATGTTTGCATTCATTTGTGTCCCGAATATTTTAATCAAGAATCTTATAAATGTCTGTAACGGCATCTAGTAATTAAATCTAGCATTTAAAACTTAAAATAAAACGTTCCTATCTCCTATACTCCATACGCGACAGTTGTCTCTCAATATCAACCGGAGATCATCGCGTGGAGGCGACGCCAGACAGATAAGAGTGAAATCGCTGTGTCGCGTATAAGAGACGGGTTAATGTTTCTCGTGTTTTCTAAACAGTATATCTTCAAGCATAACAAAGACAAAAACATACATACTCATGTTACATATTAATATTGATTGAGAAAAAAAAAATTCCCCTCCTTCGAAAAAAACTCCGGATTTTATATTTGGCAATTTATTGATGGCTTATGCCTAATTGAAACGATTAGAAAATCTGCTATCATTTATTACAGTAGTGTTGCTTAAGAGTAATTATAATAGAAATTAATTTATTTTTCCATTTCTATATTTTTTCACGTTTCAAAATTTTTGAAAGCTTCATTTAGCTTTCATCATTATACATTTTTTAAAACTGTTTCATTAATTTTTGCTGGTTTTGGCAACTTTTTGTCACCAAAAAACACTTGTAGTTCACCTGTTTTATGGATCTCACTTTAGGTTTTTCAGACGCTAGAAAAATTCTTGGTTTAGACACAAATATACAGTACACAAAACTTTTCTGTAACATAGTCTCCTAAAAGTGTAGTTTAAAATATAGAATACTTCCAAACTTATAAAAATTGATATCAGTAAAACTTTTTCCCAAAGTAGTTGCTTTACTTTAGTTCTAAGTAGCTGTAATTCAATAAAAGTTGCTGTAACTTTTTATTTCCCAGGAAAATTTTAGTTAATTGAATTCCATAAAATCTTTATTCATTATCTATGATAAAACATAACTAAATTTTTTAAATTTAATTTAATTCTAAAAGAGAAGAAAATTAACCTTAATGTTAAATAGAAAATCCATTTATCAAAATCTATAAAATAACTTATTGAAGCAGGGCCATAACTAGGTCTTTTAGTACCCATGGCAAAACACTGGTCTGCTCCCCTCCCACCAAATACAGTGATAAAATACATAATCATGTTATATATATATATATATATATATTATGTAATCCATTTTTTTTATAAAACTTCTTGACAAGGAGAAAGCTCAACAGCTAGCAGTAATAAAAATGCAGTCGGGCCGAGATTGAAGAGAACGGCACCAGACTAATTGAAACTTTATTCCAGAGCAGCTACAATGCACATCTATTCTACTGGACAACAGACAAAGAAAAGCCACAGAGGTCACTCTGATCGAACAGAGGTGCACCCAAGAGCGAAGACCGAAAGAATTTTACCACCGTAAAAAAAAACCTTAATACACAAATTAAATGCAATATCAGCAAAACATGAAACCATTTGCCGCAGACAGCTGGGACAAGTACTAAATAGACAGAAAGTTTACATTTTCAGGATAGACAGCTTTATGAAGAATGTTAAGTGGAAAATACTTTGTTGATTATGTTAAAACTAATTGGCATCATTAATTTAAATTATCGTTTGCACAACTTTTTATTTTTCAGATGGCAACTAAGTTTATTATACTACTTATATTATTCTTTCTTTTCATTGTAATGTAGCTGATGTAAATTTGTTCTTGTATCCTTTAACTTTTAAAATAAAAGTCCTATAGGTTATGGGCCCAGGACGATAATTCCTGTAAAGAATTTTCCAGTTTGTTTTTTTTATTAGTGTCGCTTAAAGTAAAATAATAAAATGGCAGACTTTCGAAGTGACATCGTAAAGCTGAATAATCGCAATTATTCGAACTGGAAATATAAAGTGCAGCTACTGCTAATGAAAGAAAACCTATTTAAAAAAGTAATTGAAGGTGAAAGACCGATTGCAGATGGAAATCAAAAAATAATTGCTGAATGGGATGCAGCCGACTGTAAAGCACAAGCTTACATTGGACTTACAGTAGAAGATGATCAACTCATCCATATAAGGGATAAGAGAACGGCGAAAGAAATGTGGAATGCTCTCAAAGAATATCATGAGAAAAGTACGTTAACGAACAAAGTTCATTTGATGCGTATGATTTGTTCTTTAAAGCTCGAAGAAGGCGGTAATATTCCACAACATATTACTCGCATGCAAGAATTGTTTCTAAAACTCCGCGATATTGGTGAAGAATCCTTATCGGATAGATGGAGTGTTGCGATGTTATTGAGTAGTTTACCTAGAAGCTATGATCTTTTAGTTATGGCACTGGAAATACGACCAGAGAAAGAATTAACGTTTGACGTTATACAGCAAAAGATCATCGCCGAATATGAACGTAAACAACATGCAGAAGAAACTACCTGTAAATCTGAAAAATTAATGAAGTCAGTTGCTAGTAAAAATTTCAAGAAAACCCTCGTGGAATGTTATTTTTGTAAAAAGCATGGTCACGTGAAAAAGGATTGCAAGAAATATTTAAATTGGAAAGAAAAACAACAAAATAAAGTGAATACAGTTGAACATAAGGAGCATTTGTTTTCATTTGAAATTCAATCACATGGTTGGATTTTGGATTCTGGAGCCACTAGACATGTAACCAGTGATAGAGAGTTTTTCACATCCTTGAATACATCATACACTGAGAAAATTGAAGTTGCTAATGGTGAATTAGTTGATGTTATTGGTATCGGTACTGGAAAATTAAAGTTTAAAAATCAAGAAGGATCGGTTACACCAGTTGTATTATCCAATGTGCTGTATGCACCGAAAGTTGTTGGAAATTTAATTTCAGTTCGTCAACTAAACTTGAACAATTTTTCAGTCAATTTCAGTAAAGATTTTTGTGAAATTCTCAAAGATGGAAAACAAATAGGATTTGCCAACTCTGTTGGAAACTTATATAGATTATGTGAACCACATAAAATTCATACAGTTGTTGAACATAAGAGCAATTGTATTCATACATGGCATCGAAAAATGGGACATCGTGATCCAGAGGCGATAAAGAAAATGTACACTGAGGAACTTTTAGAGGATTTGAAGATAGTTGATTGTGGAATTCAAATGTCATGCGACACATGCATGAAAGGAAAGTTGACCAGATTGCCCTTTCCAAAACAATCCTCTAGCAAAACAGCCAACCCATTTGACTTAATCCATACAGATGTTTGTGGACCAATGCAAACTATGACACCAGGTGGTAAACGATATATGGTCACATTCATAGATGATTTTTCACGGTATACACATGTGTATTTGATGGCAAATAAATCTGAAGTTCCTGACATTTTAAAACGCTACATAGCATTTGTGAAAAACAA
The DNA here is from genome assembly GCA_032207245.1 of Pardosa pseudoannulata. Taxonomy (NCBI): domain Eukaryota; kingdom Metazoa; phylum Arthropoda; class Arachnida; order Araneae; family Lycosidae; genus Pardosa; species Pardosa pseudoannulata. The sequence continues at coordinate 350,389 of CM063509.1, forward strand.
GTTTGACAGAAAAGTCAAGATTATTCGATCTGATCGTGGAGGTGAATATCTAAATACCAGTTTACGAAAATATTTGATAAATGAAGGTATTCAAACTCAGTTAACTGCTACTTATTCTCCCCAACAAAATGGCATAGCAGAGAGGAAAAACAGGACTCTAGTAGAAATGGCCCGTTGCATGTTGCCAAATCGGTTTGCCAAATCGGTTTTGGGGTGAAGCTGTAGTAACTGCTAATTTCATTCAAAACAGGATTCTTACTGGATCAAAGAAACTAACTCCTTATGAACTGTGGAATAACAAAAAGCCTAAGGTAAAGAATTTTCAAATTTTTGGTTCTAAATGCTTTGTTCATGTCCCTACCCAGAAACGACAAAAATTAGATAATACAGGAACAAAAATGATATTTTTGGGGTACGATGAAGAATCAAAAGCTTATCGTTGCTACAATCCATCTTCGCAGAAGGTAGTTATTAGTCGAGATGTTCGATTTTGTGAAATATATCAAGGGGAATCTGAATGCTTAGACATACTTGAAAATGAAGAAGCTGTTAATTCAAAAGTCGAAATATCCCATAAAGAAGAGGAAGTTCAGGAGGAGAGCAATGAACAAATTGAAGCAGTTAAAGATCCTCAGATTCGTGTTTCTCATCGATCAACTAAAGGTGTTCCTCCAAAAAGACTGATAGAAGAGTTTCATACTGTAAAAGACGAAATTAAAGAACCCAAATCCTACAATGAAGCAATTTCCAGTAGATTAAAAAAGGAATGGCTTAATGCAATGCAAGAAGAATTGACATCTTTGGAACAGAATGGAACCTGGGAATTGTGTAATCTTCCTGAAAATCGAAAAGCTATTGGATGCAAATGGGTGTTTAAAATCAAAAAGGGTAGAGATGAAAGCATTCAGCAGTTCAAGGCACGTCTTGTCGCTCAAGGGTTCTCTCAAAAATATGGTGAAGACTATGATGAGACTTTCGCTCCTGTTGTACGTCAAACAACTTTGCGTACTTTATTGTCAGTTGCAGCTAAAGAAAAATTAACAGTCTATCACTTTGATGTAAAGACAGCATTTTTAAATGGAAAACTGAATGAGACAATATACATGAAACAGCCTCCAGGCTATACTATAAAGGAAGCATCACAAGTATGCTTATTAAAGAAAAGTATTTATGGACTGAAACAAGCAGCCAGAGTGTGGAACGAAGTAGTGCATAAAGTTATTGTCAATTCAGATTTTAAACAAAGTAAAGTAGATTCATGTCTTTATTCAAGAAAATCATGTGATAGTTGGTGCTATATTCTGATTTATGTAGATGATATCATAATTGCAAGTAAGTCAAAAGAGGAGATACATGAAATTGAAAATGTTCTATCTAAAGAGTTTGAGATCAAGAATCTTGGCCCCCTTCAGCAGTACCTTGGAATTGAAGTTACAAAAGATTCAGATGAAAATTTTCAACTTTGTCAGTCAAACTACATCAAGAAAATTGCACTTGATTATGGACTGTCAGATGCAAAGCCAGTAAGCACACCAATGGATAAGAGTTATGAAAAATCAGAATCTACAAATCTGCTGAAAGATAATTCCAAATACAGACAGCTAATTGGACGTTTACTTTATGTATCAGTTAACACAAGACCAGATATTTCAGCAAGTGTAAACATCCTTGCACAAAAGGTTTCCTCTCCAAACCAGGAAGACTGGATACAATTGAAGCGTATTGTAAAATATCTAAAGTCTACTGCCAATATGAAACTCAAGCTTAGCAACATCGGGACTCGGGAAAGTCCTGCATTCTTTGGATATGCAGATGCAAATTGGGCTGAAGATCGTAAGACAAGGAAGTCAAACAGTGGTTACATATTCTTCTTAAATGGAGGTGTCATCAGCTGGTGTTGCAAGAAACAAACCTGTGTTACATTGTCTTCTACTGAATCTGAATATGTTGCTCTATCTGAAGCCTGCCAAGAAGCTCTTTGGTTAAGGCATTTATTGAAAGACATGCATCAAGATGTAAATTGTGCCACAACAATTTATGAGGACAATCAGAGTTGTTTAAATCTGATTCAGAGTGGAAAGTACTCTAACCGAACTAAACATATAGATACTAAATATCACTTTATCAAAGATTGTGTAGATAAACAACTAATTAACTGTGAGTACTGTCCAACGGATCTGATGGTAGCTGATTTGTTGACTAAGCCATTGTCACCCAATAGACATTGTATATTAAGAGAAAAATGTAAAGTTGTAGAAACGAAGGAGGAGTGTTAAAACTAATTGGCATCATTAATTTAAATTATCGTTTGCACAACTTTTTATTTTTCAGATGGCAACTAAGTTTATTATACTACTATTATTCTTTCTTTTCATTGTAATGTAGCTGATGTAAATTTGTTCTTGTATCCTTTAACTTTTAAAATAAAAGTCCTATAGATTAAACTATTTAGAGACTGGGAAAAAGATATAAAAGAATTAGAATGGGAGAGGAAGTTTTTAAAGAAATATTCTAGTTAAATAGTTTTGATATATTACATATATATACAAATATATTCAAAATAACTCACAAAATATTTTGTTAATTCTTAAAATGTTCATAGAATATTAATTTTAAATTTCTTTTCTATTTTTCACTTAAAAATATTTTTGAACACTTTGGAGGTATTACTTTTCTGATAAACTGAATAGTTTATTTGAGGGGACTTTTTTTTATTTTGATGTTGAATTTTCGTAAAAAATTTAATTATAAATTTAGTTTTAATGGCTTTAATAAATTCAAAATTTAAAACAAATACCTGGAATTATATTAAGGTATATTACGAGTGTTTGGTAAACATTTTGTAAGAATCTATAATAGGTTTAGTCTCTAGATACATTCTAAAAAATAAAGAAATTTATAAAAAGTAATTTTTAAACACATTTGATTTTATAAGAAAAAAAATTTTTTTTCAACTTTTCCTTTTTTCTACTTGGGGCAACTCGTCCTCTTTTGGACCCCATTTTCTTCACTGTGCCCTGTGGCAAATGCCACCTGTGCCACTCCATAGTTAACTATGAAATACTAAGCTATAATTAAAAAATTTGATTTTTTTTTCCAATGCTTCAAATTTTTTAACAGCCACATTAAAAAAACTGATATAACCTCTAGTTTAGTGCTATTACTACTCAATTTTAGCAAGTTTGAGCATAAATTTACTTATCATTAATCTTTTTCTAAAAAATAAGATTGAAAATTATATAACATAATGATGCTACTTATAAATTTTATTCAAAATTAGCAACATATTATTTAATTTTATGAAAAATAAACAGCGTGTAGCTAAGTAGAAACTGAATATAAGGAAACTGAATAGACTACTGAACTTAAATTTGAAATTTAAGGTGACATTTTGCTCATACCAGAGTTTAAAATGATTGTTTAATGCAAGCAAGCTTTCCAAAGTTGTGTCAACTTTCATTGCATCAAAAACTGTAAATTTTATAGATAATGAAAAAAAAAAAAAAAAAAGACATCAAGTATAATACAGAATTTTATGTTGTGTTAACTTTGAAAAAATATTCTTCAAAACATTTTGAAGCAGTTCTTCAACATAAAATATCTAATAAATTAGAATATCTAAAACTGTAATAAAAATATTCTTTTATATCTTTACAAGGTACTAGTATGTGAAACACCATCTGTATGAAAACAAAATATAACATAAAGGAAAAAACCAATTAATGGCTTTTTACAGAAATCCAACAAACGGTAACTTTAGATGAGACTTTTCTTGTTTAGAAAATAAGTTTATCAGTAAACAATTTTAACTACATCCAAATATCACCTGAAGTATCATGAAATAATACAGTATAAAAATGGAATCTAACACCTACCTCAAATCCTGCAACTGTTTTTGTGCTTGATTAACCATTTGCGTCAAAACAGTATTACACGATTTCCACATTTCACAACCATAGATATCCATCAACTCTAAATTACAGATTCTGTTAAAAAAAAAAATGAAAATTATAGACAGAATTAAAATACTCTGAAATGTTTGTATGAGTCAATCTTACATATAGGGTTTTCAAAGTTATTAATCTGTTAAAGCAGCATTTCCCAATGTACCACTTGGTTGTACATTATACTAAATCACATATCACGTAATAAAAATGACTGTCATGAAATTTGTTACTGTGAGTATGTTCATTATACATCCCATTATGAGATAAATTACATTGAAACATGCTAGATTATAAACGCACTGAAATTATAAATTGTTCATGTTTACCGGCTTTTAAACATTGATCCATCACTTATTTTTTCGAAAAAAAGTTAATCAATATGGGGATTGTTGAATTCTAATAAACAAAGATGATGCAATCCCAAACAATAACCTGTCACTTGACTGGAAGTACAGCGCCATCACAATAGTAGTGACATCTCCAGATACTCCTGAATGAATTTAAAAATGCACACAAAAGAAATATTGTTCGATTTTCAATCCTCATTTTTGCATATAAATAACTGTACTGGATATTATTAATTTTTTAAATTATAGAAAAACATTTCTATAATATTTTTGATTTAATTTTTTATGTCCACGATACCAGCAACTTGCATACCTCAGATTGGGAAATGCTGTGTTGAAGTGTTGTAAAAACTAACCAAGCTAACAACATTTAATTAAAATAAAACTATTATGTTAAATACTCCATATTTATTTTAAACGTTTGTCACCATTTTCTAGGTTGGTTTATCAAATCTACATAATAATAATAATTGTTGCCAACAACAAAACAGAAAAAGCTTTACAAATTAACATCTACATTTATGAAAATATTTCTCAGCCACTTTTAAAAATATCGTTAGACTTAAATGGTTAGCAAAGCATAGTCTGTTAAGCTATTAACAACGTAATGCCAAACAAAGACATGTCTTTTAGCAAAATGGAAGACTTTTAACATGTAGAATGGCAGATGGAAGAATAAACAAAGTTTTTACTTTACAGCATGAATTTTTATTGATGACATGAAGAAGCTCCACAAACACAAAGAATGAAATATTTACAATGCAAACATATTAATAACAGGGTTCCCACTCTTTTTCCAGAACAAAAATTAAGGATTTTTTAAGGACTTTCTAAGGACTAAAGTAACTTTTTATAGGGACCTACTTGAAATACATAACATAAATGCTATATCCTAAGGAATATATTTTAATAATTATGAACCAGACAAGGGATGTTTAATGCCCTACAATATTTTAAAAATACCTCAAAATTGATATCAAATAAACCTATTTGACAAAAACATTCTGAAAAACTTACATCTAAAGTTTTATGAGTGATCAAATTAAAAATTAAATTGTGAATAAAATATAATATCATAAACAGTACTTACTGGGGGTTTAAAAAATGACTCTGATAAATATATATATGTGTGTATGTGTGTGTGTGTGTGTATACTAGCTGATTATACCCGACGTTGCCTGGGAAAGAAGAAAGTTTTAGACTTTTCTATTACATTCAGCACAAAGAAAATTAAACTTCCATAAGTAATTGAAATATCTCCAACCTCCATGCTTCATTTAATTAAAATCTGCAGGACTGTTAGCTATTAGGAAAGGGCAGCAGACTTTATAAACCTTTTCAGTATGCGAAAGATTATTTGTCAAAAAAGTTTTCTAGCTTGTGACCATAAAAAGTACTAATAAACTAAATGTATTTTCATAATATTTTAAGTATATCATGGAAAGGAATTTTGAATGACTACAGTAATACACTGAAAACATATGCATATGAGGATTTTCTTTATTATTAATACTGCACTTTTGACTAGAAAATGTAAAAGAATGTTATGAACATTAACAAATATTTTACATATTCTTTGACCAGTACTTATCACCTGTACTGGCATTCTTAGAACCAGTTTGGGGCAAATTTAACTCCGAACTTACAAAACCAGAAAATTTGGAAAGTACGCGAAAACTGAGAGGAAATCACATGAAGACAGATAAATTGATCAAGTTCCAATTTAAAAATGAAGTAGTTTTTAAATACCTTTGACAAAATTTAAGTAGTTTTAAGGGCCCTTAAAAATAAAAGCTAAAATTAAGGAGTTTTTAAGGAATTTAAGGACTGTGGGAACCCTGAATAAACTAACTCCATCGTACCCAGCAATGGAATGAAATTAAAACAACAAAATACTAGAGTAACATAATGCAAAGAAAACAGCAGTATCTCAGCAGACTATAGACATATTTTATACATTCGCCGCAATTAATTATGCATGCAACAATTGTTACAAAAATATATTGCAAAACATGAATACAGAAGCATCTTTTATCGATACAAAAAATATCAGTTTCCAGAGACAATTACTTTGTGATAATAACGTCATTTCAGACGAACAACTTTATTAACTGTGACACCATTTCACATAGTTAAATGCAAAATTTGTGGTTTGTTTACACAATTACCAGAGATAAGAAACAAACTTTTGACTTGGAAAGTGATAAAACTCAGCATTTTCTCCTCAAAAAACAATGATGCAAGTTATTTTTATTTACTTTAAACTTAATTTAAGTGAGAATGGCCAACAATTCACTCCCATTTAGCAATTTCAAAGACAAAATTAAAAAAAGAAAAAAAAATATTGATTACACACAAAAAAAATTTGGGGGTCGTCTGATCAATTTCAAGTCAGGAGCGGACAAAAAGGTAGTTCCATTATAAAAACGAGGATTCACTGAATTTAAACCCAAAAAATGGCACCTGTGAGAAAGCCAATAATGAAGTTCATCCACAGCATCCTGCAGAAGTACTCTGACAATTACATTCATACCCCATATATGAATGTAAAGTGATGGCCAAATGGATAAAGTGCCCGTACCAGGATTCGCAGGTTCAAATTCCACTACTGATATGGATATTTGTAGTTATTCAAATCGGCTTTAAGCATGGTCTCATTACCCTTTGTAACAGTAAACTGCAGCACTCCAGCCAACTGATATTTGAACATCATATTTCTGATTTTACGACATTATGAGAGGGAGATGCAGTATATGATCGGCAATTTATCTTGATTGCAAAATCATTATTTTGCCCTTAACTGAAGAATCCTGATAAGCATTGGAAATAAATAAAAGAGAGAAACAAACAGAAAGAAGGAAAACCTCAGCGATTCACAAATATGGAACTTCAAGTTCAACTGAGAGCAACTGCATCAAGATTTCTTGTGACACAACTATAATGGCAAAATTATATTAAGATCTGGTGCAGGAAATTCTTGTTGCCACATAATTGGGCACATTCATTTGGAACCAATATTTCAGTAAAATGTAAATTGGGGTTACAAAATAAAATAAATCTGAATATTCTAGATTGGTGAATTTCCCCGATCTGATTTCCATTTTTAATAGGCTGCTGACATTGCGTTACAAGAGGAATCAGCAATCACAAAGAGTATTGATAGTTGATCTCTCAAAAGATGAAGACACCAATACACGAATTTCCTTCCAATTTCGAAAAATTTACAAATAGCAAGGAGGTTTTTAAAAATGTATGCACAAAAACTTACGAAAAAAGACTGGAAATTGGTGGAAAAGCAGAATTGGCTGTAGAAATCAAGAAGCAGAAATTTTCCATCCCTGTACATGCTATAAATGCATTTCTTTTAGTTGGGCAGTTGGATTTTTTGACAATCTTGAGTCTGTAGTTTAAATAGTGGTATGAAAGTCTTTTCTCTTTTTATGTACTTTTACCTGATAAAGTAGAAAAAATAAATGTGACATATTCACTCCAAAGTCTAGTATTCAGTGACATTCGGCAGGATAATTTGCCTTAAGTATAATTCACGTAATTACTGAACATGTGAAAACTGCAAAAATTTGTAAAATGGTGCAATTTCTGCTAAAATACAGTTTTTTGAACAGCTGGAAGCAGATATCGGTAATTGGCGCAGCTGCAACATCCCTGCATAATGTCTGGTCTAGTGTGACTAGCAATGAAATTTAAATATTCCTATCAAATTACGGTATGGATATTTTGATATTTCATTGACTTCATTTATGTTACTGGGAAAATCAGTTTTTGATAAGACCTGACCTTGAGAATGAGATTAATGGATGCTTATATTTATCATATTGTTTGCATACTTTCTTAATTAAGAATTTTGATGTATGAACAGTCTATCTTTTACTCTTTCAAACTCAATTCCTAATAATTTCTTGGTTTCCCCCATCAGGGAGGGTAGGAAGAAAAATATATAACATATGTTGTCAAACCCAATTCTATCTCCACATGCCTTTGACCTGCCTAAAGCACTCTCAAAGTTAACATGAATCAGCATAGTCGAATCATTTTAGAATGCTAAGCAAATGTACATACATGCACACATACAATGGATTTTGTATAGAGAGAGAACAAAAATCTCATAATGCCAACTTATCTAGTTCTAAGTAAAACTAGCATGCTGATCACTGTAATGAAATATTTGAAATGGTAAGTAGCTTTCTCCTAAGAATTAAGAGCATTTGCTTGAATCAATACCTATGGAAAGCGTAAAATAGAAACAGACAAAACTAAGCAATTTCTAACAGCTCATCAGCAGTATTAATATTTTAAATTAAATAAATTTATTCCTATGCTGGCAAATTTTAATGAAACAAACCTTGTAGCTTGATGTTCTAACTGAGCCATTGAATTTTCAACACATTCTGTCCATGCAGCTAAATCAGTCATTTTGCCAGCTGCAGGTTGAGGCAACTCATACCTGAAATAGACAGAATCAACTTATTCACACACAATCGGGCAAGAAACATTTAATATAAGCAGGCATAAAAAATCACTAAAATTTAAATTAAAAACCTCATAACTTATTTTAAAAATGCTCCAATACAGATGAAGAAAAGAACAATTTTAAAAGTGGATGGTACAATATGTTGAATGAAAATTATTCAGATAACTTCCTGAATGGCATGGCAGCCCATGATCACCACACCCTGTTTGGTTCTGGACTTCCAATCATAAAGTTTAAAGTCATTCAATCTGATTATGCATCTTGCCAATTTAAACGCTGATAAAATTACTGTACAGTCTTGAATATAAGCCTATTTGTTTATAAGCCAAGAGAGCAATTTTTCTTCAAAAAATTACTCAAAATTCAAAACCCATATACAGTGAAACCTGTCTGAGTGGCCACCCATCCATATCGAGAATATTTGGCTGCTTAGAGGGGTTGGCTACTCTGAAGAGTTTTATTTACTATTATAAGATAATTACTAAACAAGTCTGGCATATATTTGCTATGTAAATGAAATTTAAAACTTATCTAAAGAGAAAATAGTACTTTATTTCATGCTTCTTTACATTCTTTTTTTTTAAAAAAGGCTACAATTTGTTTCTGTTTGTTCTGTAGTCTTCGTACTCCTTCAAAATCAAATTCTTTCCTTTAATGACTTTGTTTATTTCTATTCTTCTGCAGTTAAATCGGCTTTCTTGCCGATTTGCCATTCTCATATTCACGCAGAACTTCAGTGCTCCACTCGAGATTTACAAAAATGCATTTCGACATCGTTGCAACTCAGATGACTGACCAACTAATGAAATGAAACTGGTGTGAATGACATGTTTGCTGACAGAGGTGCAATTTTCCTTAACATTACCCACTGGAATTCCAAACAAAGGCCCTAGGACACCTTCAACGTTTGACTGTTCAGTTCCTCCCTTAGTTTCTATGGATGGATTCCCTATCTGAAGTGTGTGGGGAGAATACAAAAGAAATAACAGATTTAATCTTTCTTAGAAAGTGGGGAATGGACTTCTCAAGTTAATACTTTGTCTTATATCCGACCATAAACCTGACCTTGAGCTTTTTTGCTCAAAATTAAAGCATGGAGTGAGTAGAATTTCCTGAAAAATGAATGAGGAATCCCATTTGGTGGCCGTTTAGAGGAGGTCGGGTGGCCACTGATACAGATTATTTTATCATTAGGTCTATAAGTTGAAAAATGGGCTGTTTAGAAGGGTGGCCGCTCAGAGAAGTTTCACTGTATACACCAAAATAACAGTCTGTAATGTTCAAATATGTTGCCAATCAGGTAAAATATTTTCCAATCAGATTACTGTAAAATAAAATGCTAAACCAATGCTTCTCAAACTTTTTTCCCCCATGCCATCCAATTTAAATACCACAGAGGTATAGGGTAAGTTGGACCTCAAGACAGAGTTGCAAAAAACCTGAGTTTTTTTAAGAAAAACCCAATTCAGGTGGGGTTTTCTGGATTTTATTGGGTTTTATCGGAGGTCTGGTTTTAAGAGGAGAGAGTGCAAGGGAAGTACCTTATTTCAAAAAAGATTAAATTGCTAAAACTGATTATATTTTATTAATTAACTTAATATTCAAGAAATTATAATTAATACAAATAAATCTGTGTAAAGACTATAAAAAAGTTTAGTCTGACATCACACACAAAATGTTATATATTGATATATACCACCTATTTAAATGTTATTTTAACAAAGGATTACTTTTTATCCCTATTCTTTCACCCTTTAAAAAACATTTTTGAAATTTTTTGCATAAAATTTTTGTCAAAGGTAATAGGCAAACAGTGTGTAGCCAAAAAAAAGAGTCAAGTCCCAGGAACAAGGTAAGGTAATTTCTCAACAGTCAACACAACCTGTTTTTCACAATGAAAAAAGAGAAATTTCACACTACCCTTTCTTGCTGACAAAAGAATTGAAAATTTTCTATCTTAAATTGTTATGTTGGATTTACCATAGATTTGGAAATATTTTTCTAAATTTTGGCAGAATAATTCCACAGAATAATTCTTTAAAATTGAAAGAGGGTAAAAAAACTAAGATAACTGTTTCTGAAAATAAATAAAAATATCATCAATTTAAAAAAAAAAGCCAATAAAACCCGCTTTAGAGTGGATTTTACTCGGTTTTTTAGACTGGGTTTTACCCAGAAAAACCCAGGCAGGTTTTTCTGGGTAGGTGGGTTTTTTGCAACCCTGCCTCAAGACAAGTATGTCGCGAGCTCGGCTGTTTTTGTTTTCCTGTCGGTGGCAACACGGAAAGAGAGAAAAAGAAAAAATTGTTATTGTTGCTGATGTCGAATGTTTCATTTTTTAATACTAATTTGCTCTCCCTAAAAAAATATTTTTTTAGAGAATAGAACAAAGTATGATGACATCTCGTAGCAGGTGTTGACAGTTGCAAGGAAAACAAATTTTAGTTTTTAAGTAATGTCATCGGGTGTGATTATGCTTCTAAGTAAAAAAACCTGTATTCGTAATCAAAAACCCAAAACTGAAAAAAGTTAATTTCATGTTACTAATATTAGATTTAATATATTGTTAGTCAATTTCAAGCAGCGATTTCAATTGTTAGTAGAATCAAGCAGTGACTGCTTTAATTTTAACAATTAAAATAAAAAAAGTTATAAAACATCTTTTGATCTCTAGATCAAAAGATTTTTAACAAATCAGCTTTCTTAAAATTTGATTTTTAAATCTTAAATATCAAATACATTTTATTGACAATAAATCTGTTTTTTGGTACAATAAGCACTATCACCAGACACAGAAATAAAATATTGCACTAACCCACAAAAGTCGCGAAAATGCACCTTTGCAAGTCTACACTTATGCAAATCACTCAACACCCATTGGAAGGTCAAAGCTTATAGTTCTACAAATCAACTTTTATCTTGAATCCCCCTACCCATGACCAGAAATGATGAGTATTGTAGAATACTCGCTCTGCTGTTGGTTTGGTTTGGAGTGCTATGGTCTACTGTTTTGCACACGAGGGTTAATGAGACTGGGACCTACTGCTTAAAGCCGATTCCAAATGGCTACAAACATCCCTGCCATAGTGGGATTCGAACCCATGAACTCCAGTACCAATGATCAGCGCCCTAACCAATCGGCCAGCATTTGACTTTCATTCTGCTGTTGAAACATGAAACACAAGCAAACACGAAAGTTTGACAAAAAATCATTTTAAAATTTCTTTTGCTTCTTATTATTCAAACTACCATGTTCAAAATTTTCAACCCAGAAGATATTTTCAAACCTAGAAGGATGATAAAAAAAAAAAAAAAAAACTAGAATTCTATAGTACTCCCAGAGTACAATACCCCTGCTTCATACTGTTTTTATTAATTTCATAATTTTATGCTGACTTTTCTACATTACAGTTTGAGAATCGCAACACAAGACATATGTGGCAAAGTTTTTTTTTTTTTTTTTTTAGATGCCAATAACAACAGTTTCAACTCTGGCAAACCTACCTGGAGTTAGCACTTGAAAATGAAACAATATAAACAAAATAATTAATAAACCGCTATTTTTGGCAATTTATTGATTGCTTTCAACTTAAATAGAAGTATGTTTTTTAGAATGTTAGTTGATCTACAACAAATGTAGTATTGCTATTTTTGCACATTTTATAATACTATACAGCAAAAATGATTTAAAATTTATTTTTCAATTTTTATGTTTTTTTTTTCTAATTTTAAAAATTTTGAAAATTCTATTTATTTTTCCTCAGTATATTTTTCCAATGTTTTAAAGATCAAGAAACATTTTGTTTAGTTTTGCCAACTTCTTGTTACCAATGACCAAGAAAGACATACTAAATCTGCATATAAGTAAGTTGATCTGCCCAGTTTATGCTTATGAAAAGCCTTAAAAATTTTCAGCTTATACACAGAAATAAACAGTAGTTAAAAATTGGTGTTTGTAGCAAGTCATTTATTTTTTTTTAATTTGTTTTATAGAAGAAAATTTCCTAGCAGAAGTAATACGACCATTTATTTTTTTTCCATTCAAGGGGAGTATATTTTCCTTTTTTACTTATAATGAGGAATTTTCACGTTTTCTAATTTTAATTTTAAACGATAGAAGACGAAAAAGTAAGCAGCACAATACCTATTTTTCTTTCATTTGGAGGCCTAATTAGTGATTTCTAATGGATTTTATAGCAGACTCTTTATTGTCTCTCAAAAATGGTATTTTTCCTCCGCCGAGTTTGTGACGTCATGTTAAAAGGCGACTTTTTAATTTATTTCTGTGTAAAGTATCGCATATAATAGAAATTTTTTATTATGTCTGGCATTAAAAATCATATTGTAACTATTTCATTGTGCCACTCTGTAAAAATACAATGACTAATTGCAATGAGAAGATAATTTTCAGCGTTCTCAAAGATCTACATACACGTAAAATCTGGACAAATACGGTGAAAAGGGATGTGAAATTAAACCCCAAATTATCATTTAAATCACCTCTATGGGATTGTGCAGACCATTTTTCGGAAAGTAAATGCTGGATTTTGTTTAAATATTACTAATTTAGAACAATTAAAGTATATAAAAATACATCTATACCTTTAAAAGGACTGTTGATTAACCAGTGCTATTTAACTTTTAAAACTGCTAATTTTCGAGTATTTCAAGTACAATAAATGTTTGATAAATCATATAAATATCGTAAAACATATATCTAAAGCATATAATTATCTAATAAATAATTCGGGTGAGGGGAAGGTTATGTATTTTCGAGGTATTATAAATATTTTCTTCAGAGATGCATACTTTCTTAAGTGTATCAATTCACAGTGATATTTTTCGTTAAATTGGTGACTAATTTCAAAAAAAAAAAAAATATATATAATATTTTGAAAATACTTAATAATGATATTACCTTAAAAATTAAATGTAATTTCAGAAACTTTACACATTTTTTAACATTAATATTAAAGGCAATAAAATTATATTACTATTTAAAAATGTATAAATAATTAAGTAAAGAATTTAAAGATTTTACATTTTTTTTCATCAAATTTAAAATATCTAAGAATTGGTTTGGTTTTGGAGGACTACGGTCTACTTTTTGCAACACGAGGGCTAATGAGACCCAGTCTCACAATAAATACCTCCTCGAATTTTTATTTTAATACTAGCTAATGTACCCGATGACACCTTAGAAACTGAAACAGATACCGATTTGGATACATCTGAAGATAGAATTGTGGTTTGTCCTGTAAAAAAAACGTGTGCAAAATTTAGTTGCAGTGATGAAACTGCTTCTGGTCACGATGCATGAGAAAAGCTTTCATCGAATGTGGCACGCTCAATTCATAAGGAAAGAGGTTAATCATAAAAACACAATGGAAGTTTAGAATTTTTACATTAATAAGATAAAAGATATGTTTTATAGTACAAAATATTCTGCATTACATAACACTGCATGGTAAATAAACAGTTTGAGGTAGTTCTAATATTGAAATGACTAAAATGTTTAATTTTCATTATTATTTAATGAATTTTTCATGTTATTCATTAAAAATAGTTTAACCCTTTCATGGGCCATTTATTTCTCACTCCACATTTCCAAACTTTCAAAACTGAGTTGCTAATTTTATTAAATCGATCAACAATGGATGACAGGGCAAAACCAAAGCAGGAATCAGTCTTCCCGTCGTTTCAATAACAAGACCAATATATTATAATGGATTTTGTACTTCCCACAGGTGTATTTTGTAAGATTGTGTAGGTGGGAAGTCATCTTCCCACGGCCCACGAAAGGGTTTAAGAAATGTAGGTGTTACATTTTGCGTGAAAAATTAAACAAGACACAATGCCTGAAGGACGTATTGCATTTCTGAATGGTCACATTCTGACGACAATCCCAGAAAAAATGAAGGGTGAAATCACTGCTCATGTAAGTGGGTTTTTTCTACCCCTTTTACCAGTAAAACCTACATGGACCAGTAACTTTACTGGTCCATGTAGATGGGGATATTACTCTTCATTCAAGGATGAGAATCACAATAAATCTAGAAAATACGGTAGAATTGATACTGTCAAAATTATAAATGCCTCCTGTATCAGATAGCTAGATATGCTGTTGCGTTCCCAACAAAAAAGATAACCTTCTCTAGAATTCAGAAGCCACTAAATGGATTAATGATGTCAAGAAAAACCTAAATTTGGGGCACCAAATTGAATTATGGGGCAGAAACAGCCTTGGCTTGTAACAGACTGTCGCGTTTACAAAAAAGAAGAAATGATTAATCCTATTTCATTTAGGAGAAATAAAAAATATTGTAGACTGTTTAGATTTAAAAATAAATATGAGAAAAATGAATAATGTAACAGATAAAATTTTGTTAGAAAATGGCTACTTAATTTTATACAACGAGAGCAATTTACATTTCACAGAATTCAAAAATCAAAAGTAGAAAATTGAACCCAAAATATAAACTTTACACTTTCATACCTACATGTATAATCTTTAATTTATGTCATTATATTATTTATTCACAACTACTATAAACAGTGCTATTAAGATATTGATTTTTATGTAAATTTAATTTTAAGTACTTTAATATGAATTTTAACAGTATGCATGAATCTTAATTATTTAAACATCAGCAACACAAAACTATTATTTCTGATTTTCAGGTGAAAGAAAATTTACATTGTACAAACAAAATATATTTATATGATCATTTTGAATTTTTTTGCTACTTTAAATACCCTTTACAATCGTAAATCTTAATTTTTTTTTTTATGTTTACACATCATATATTTCTGTAAATGCATTCAATACCTTTGTAATTTGTTAATAATCTTATAGCTTGTTTCATATATGCTTAATATTTTACCAAAAAATAACTGTCAGTTAAAAATAAAAACCTGTCATCAAGAAATAAAATGACAATGGATAATAAGGATGCAATGGATCTGGGCAATTTGCAATTTATATCAGTTTAAAATTAATTAAACTGATTAATTTAATTAATCAGTTTAAAATTTATGTGATTACCTTTTCATGCTCAAAACTTCCATTGGCAGCCTTGCTTGTAATCTTTCAAATTCTGTTCTAATAACTTCAGTCTAAAAAAACAACAGATTCAATCAACTAGGATTCTGAAAAACTAAATTGATTTCATATTAGACAAAATTAGTATATGAGGAAGTACCCTAATTTCCTGCAGATTATACGTTAAAAAACTTTAAATTTTCTACTAATGCGTATTATATACAGCTGTTTGATAAAAGCTCCTGATTAAATTACTATTTTCCATTTCGTTTATTTCTATCAAGAAATAACGCTTGTATAATTTGAAATGGCTGCATTCTCCATTTGTTGTTTCACTTTCAGCTCGAAAGATGGCGCCATAACTATCAGTTTAAAATTTTAACACAGATTGCAAATAACCATATTAAATAATTAAAAAAAAAATGCATTTTAACAATTCTAAATTTTAACATGTTTTTTTTATTTAAATATGCATTTGAACAATTTATTTTATATAAAATTCTTTAAGTCTATCCAAATTTTCATTTTTTTAATTATTTTTTTAATTTAAAGAAAATGTTATCATTTAGAAAAGTGCTTAAATTTAATTTTTTTAATGCTAGAAGATATAACACTTTTTTCCACATGTCTTTCATTTCCTTGAATCACATGAAGTTTTAAGTGAAAATTTAATCTGCGGATTATACGCCGCTGCAGGTTATGATATTTTTCTCTGAAAATATCACGAAATTTGCACATGCAGATTATACGAGGGAAATTGGGGTATGTAGAAAACTGATTAAAGTAAAATTTCAAAAACACCACTTATTTTAAAAGAATAATAGCTACTAAATTTTCTGCATTTAATATGTTTTCCATGTTTTGCAGTTGTGTAACTGGTTACAGTGGCAATAAATTAATGAAGCCTATGCAAAAATAATTATTTCATGAATTTGTATAGTATAGGTGATATTTTATATATAGCTATTTTTATATACTGTTTTGTGCCCAGCCTTTGATCTGGTTCAGTAAGGTTCTCAAAATGAAAGTTTTATTTACTTCAACATTTAGATTATATTACACTAATAGTAGAAACAAGAAATAACACATTGATTTAATTTTCATCATAAACTTAAAAAATATAATCAAAAGCAAAATTTCTTACATTGTGAGTCTGATCCCAATTGGGGTTGTGGGACCTGCATCAAAGGTCGCCAAACGTTTTAGCAGTTTTGATATTTCTTTAACTTATAACAGTTTTACAATTACCAAATATTTTTATGCAATAAATAGTAAAAATAGATAAAGATAATAAAGGGAAAATGAAAATATTTTCATGTATTTTTGTAATAGAAATGCTTATTAAACTTGCTTTGCACATGACACAGTCAGTTTATCAAAAGCCTTGCTATTGCAAGATGAGTGTTTAGGTAAACATGCATGCTGGTACGTCTTTGATTTCACGTATTACATTTAGACGTCTCACAAGTGTCAGCTATTTTATATGGATCGTTTCCACATGTTAAAAGAACCCCTTGACTTGGACATATTTTTTTTAAACATATTTGTGTCAGAAGACATTTTCCTCTATAACCTCCATAAAATCAAAGTGTTGATGAAATCTAAAGATTATCGGAGAAGAGCTTTGTCAGCTGTTTTGTCAAGAGTTGATAATATAATTAAAAATAAACAGGCACACCTTTCCCATTGATACTTAATCCTCACATAAGCATTGATAGAAGGGGGTTTTCTCAATAGTGATATTCCAAATGTTACACTTACATAATGGAGAGACTATAGTTTGATGTCTGAATTTACCCAAAGTAATTGAATTTATTTTTATTATTGTATTATATTTAAGTTTATTACTTACCTAAATTTATCCCATTGTTCTATGTCTGAAGACAGCAGTTTCCAAACTGTTGGGGCACAAGACTATTGCATAGGGGCACACGTCAAGTCACACCTTAATTTCTCAATTTTATTGGCATTTGTAACATTATACTTATTTGAAACTGGTTTTTCTGCAATAGCTGTTTTGAAGACTAAGCATTGATGACTGAAAACTGACTGTTTAGTGACTGAAAAGGAACTAAGCACAGCAATAGCTACAATGATACTGCAGTTTGAGAATATGTTTACTGAAAAATAAGCCTATCCATGACATTAAAACATAATTATGCTTTATTAATTATGACTTGTATTCTAGTTTTTGTATTCTTGTAAGGTTTGTTTCTCTCCCATTTGAAATTAATATTACTTATAATAAATACTTATACATAATATGGTATACTAGCTGCTTCGCACCCAGCCTTTGGCCTCAGTTATGCATGTTCCCAAATAAAGCTGCAAATCATTGATAAATACAATAGATAATTCCAGCAATAAATTTGTATGTGTGCACTGTTGCCCATGAATAGCAACACTGTACATATACATATAATTATGAAAACTTTGATGCCAAATTCCTCGGCTCTCTGCTACATCTTACATAATGCAATCTTGATACCTATTTCATCGGTACCAAGGTTACTTTATAGAACCTTTCCGTTACATCAGAGATGCACAAACTATGGCCCACGGAGCCTTTTGAATTGGCCTGCTGCTAGTTATAAAAATAAAAAATTTCAAAAAAAATTCTACCGAAACTCGTGGTAAAAAATTCTTTGTATCCAAGAAAAATAAACTGCAGCTATTGACGAAATTTCTAACCAAAACATGGGCTACCAGTGACAAATCTAGGAAGACTTGTCCAACTACTGCCTAGAGCCATACCCAATGAAACACGGACTTGGCAAAATCCTGTAAATCGAATACCAACATACACAGAGCAATAGCGGTAACCTTCTCCCTCCCAACCCGAGCTTGAGCAAAGCGAAATACCATTATAGGTAGAAAGGGTGAAAAATTGACATAGAATAAAGAGAAAATATAGGTGGGAAATTTGGAGAGACTTAACTTCCCCCTAACAATTAGAATGGTATCACCCCATACGATATGACACAGCTGGGGTCAAGTGCCAGGTTGTGGTGCTCGAATAACAGTTCATAGTTCATTTCTGTTTGGTCTTTGGTAGTGTAAGCATGTAGTTTTCCAAGTCTGGTGTGTTTGCGATTGCACATTGTTAGGTTTGGTTTCACAAGTTTCGTTTTAAGACATCCGTCTACATTCAGAGAACTTTTTTTTTTTTAACCATAGAAACTAGTTCATGTTTTTACATTTTTAGATTTATTTTTATATTACCATCAAGAATTGCACTTAAAAAATTATTCCTGGAGAAGTTTTTATACAATTTCTAATAAATGAAGAAAATTGAGTAAAGAAAAAAAAAGGGGGGGTTTCAAATTGTCTAATTTTTTAATAAATTATTCCAATGTTTTTTTATGCACCACATTTCTTATACACTGGACTAGCGAATCACCTAAAATGTTTGCTTCACTTACATTTGGTAAAAAATTTGGGTCCTTCAAAATCATACACGTTAAATTTTTAACGAATTTTCATTACCTTTCTATCTAACTATGAGTGTAATATCACTAAAGATGATCGAGATTTAAAGCTTTTAGATCATTCACTAGTAAATACTATCAAAAGCATTCTCATAATAATTTTCAACAAAATATTTTAAGAACTTTTTGAGAAATCCCATTTCAAGTTTCGACATTTTATTAAAAAAACTGTTCCGAGGAAAATGCATTTGAAGTTTAAGAAAGCAAATTTAACTATTAAAAAATTAAAATACCTGTTTAAAATTCCCCACACTTTCTTGCTTCAAAATTTTCTAATTGCCAAGTTGCTAATTATTAAAAATACTAGAAAAATGTTTAAACTAATCTTCATGAAAATTTAAAAAGTTTTATCCAAAAAATGCTCTTTAAAAGGTTTTAAATTTACAACTTCCGGTTCCGAAATCACTCCTTCTGTTTTGTTTTGACAGCTGTCACTTTTCTTTAAAATGCCATAGAGACAAAACAAAACCAGATTTAGAAGCCTAAAAGTTGACATTTTACAGCAGAGAAATAAAAAAAAAATTATGAGTTTTGGTAATGAGTATGAGTTTTTACGTAGATGGATACCTTAAGGAAATGAGATTTACAAAATCAAAAATTTCTGGATGTGTGAACTGACAAATGTTGTTTTATTAGTAACAATGGCGCTATCACTTGCCTACTGTGTAATAGGTGGCAAAAGAATATAACATGAAACGCCATTATGAAACAAAACATAAATTCTTCTCATTAGTCACAGAAAATTGAGCGAATGAAAAAAATCGCAAAGCACTCAAGCTTGAAAAATTCCAGGACCATGTATCCACTCCTTTGTTCATTCCCCATTTCCGTAGGTGGGAGAGGGAGAATTCAAACAACACGGAAAGAAAAGAATGGGTTGCTTCTGAATACATTGTGAATATTCCTTTAAAATGACGTTCAAAAACTGATAACATTAACCGATGTAACGATACCATAAAGCGATCATGTTAACATACAAATGAATATAGAAAATTGGGACCAAGTGATTTTGATTAAGCGATGGATCCCATTAAGCTGCGTCCACTGTATTATACTATTGAAAGCTTGCTGTAGGTCAAGGAGAGTTTGGTTGGTTTGCTTTGCAGCACTATGATCTACTGTTTTGCTCAAGAAGGCTAATGAGACCATGAGCTACTGAACTGCTACGAACATCCATCCCAGCAGCGCGATTTGAACCCACGAACTCTGGTACCAAAGAGCAGTGCTCTACCATTCAAACATCGTTTGGCAGGTTAAGGACAGTAAAACAAAAAAAAAAAATCCTTTAAATTATTGAAAATTATAACAAAATCTTAAAATGAGTTTTATAACATTCTTGTTATATCTGGGAAACATTTTTGTGGAACATTCAAAGTTAAATATCATATTATTGTTTATAAAAAGGAAAAAAAATGCATAGACTTACTTCAAAAGCATGCAAATTTAATGATGGGAGGTGTTCTAAATAATTCTTTGTGGGTCTGTAACGACGAGTTTCTTCTTCAACCATTGAAAACACCTGTAAAACACAAAATATATAAATATCTGGTTATAACGAAAGTTTCCCGCTACCACAAATACCCTCTACACAGTTTGTGTTGGCATATTTAATCATATTTTTGCATTTGAGAGAGACTTGCTTGTTAAAAAAAAAAAAAAAAATACTATTATCATTAAGTACAAGGTGTCTGGAATGGAACTGTTGCCAAAAGTCAACTACAGAATATCATCCAATCATGTGAAGGAACTAATTTTGTATTCTATGACATACATCAGACACCTCTACCAGGAGGAACATTATCTTAGAACTAGCATATAGCACGTCATATGACGGGATCCCACTCTTTTTCCAGAAGAAAAATTAAGGACTTTCTAAGGACCAAAGTAATTTTTTATAAGGACCTACTTGAAATACACAACATAACGACATAAATCCTATTTCCTGACTTTATGATTATGAACCAGACAAGGCATGTTCAATAAATGCCTTACAATATTTCAGATTTAAGTTTTTAAAAATGTATAAAAATTTAATATAAAATAAATCTATTTGACAAAAATTAATTTTGAAAAATGTACATCTAAAGTTTTTTGAGTGATCAAACTAAAAATAAATTGTGAATAAAATACAATATTATAAAAAGTACTTTCTGAGGGTTTAAAAATGACTCATATATATATATATATATATATATATATATGTGTGTGTGTGTGTGTGTTTGTATATACTCAATGATTATACCCGACATTGCCTGGGAAAGAAGAAAGTTTTAGACTTTTCTATTCAAAGTAAATTAAACTTCCATAAGTAACTGAAATACATACAAAACTCCCACCTTCCATGCTTCATTCCATTAAAATCTGCTTGACTGTTAGCTATTAGGAAAAGGGCAGCTGACTTTATACTTTAAACCTTTTCAGTATGTGAAAGATTATTCATTTGTTAAATAAATTTTTTAGCTCATGACCATAAAAAATACAAATGAGCTAAAAATATTTTCATAATTTTTTAAGGATATCAAGGAAAGGAATTTTGAATTAGTACAGTAATATACTGAAAACACATTTGTATTTGAGGATTTTCTTTAATTTTAATACTGCACTTTTGGCTAGAAAATGTAAGAGAATGTTATGAACTTTAACAAATATTTATTTACTATTTACTAAGAAATTTCTAATAGTGCAAATCCACATACATAAATAATTTCATTTTGAAAGTTCAACAGATTTCTTTTTTTTTTTTTTTTTTTGTATCAGAAATTTTTTCGTTCAAGTTCTGTAACTCAGCTACTTTTTCTTTTATATCTTCCATGGAAGAAATTGATAGTGTTCCAATTTCAAAATTAAGGCGTTTTTAAGGACCTTTGATGAAAATTAAGTAGTTTTAAGGGCCCTTAAAAATAAAAGCTAAAATTAAGGAATTCTTAAGAACTTTTAAGGACTGTGGGAACCTTGAAAGCTTTTTATTTTCAAAAAATTGTAAAGTATCCTATGAGGCAGGTAAAAAAATGTTTTTTTTTTTTTTTTGGCTGAGAATTGTCTTGCAACAAAAAATAATCGATGATTAATTTAAAATGATCACATATGTACCTAATCTATCTTTTAAGACAAATAAGAAAGAAAATTATTGACGTCATATCTATGTTCAGCGATAAAACGTATGAAAATAAGGTAGACGATATTTAAATAATTTAATATAAAAAATGATTAAATGAGATGAAATGATGTCATAATTCTAGAAAAAAATGCTATTTTTACCTATTTGTTATGTGATAAATTGATGAATTGAATTGCCTGCTCTTAACCGGGGTAAATAGGGCTCGAAGTAATAGCATTAAACTCTCAAAAAGAGGGGAAGAGGTGGATTTATTTTACAACATTTTAAAGATGACAGTATTTTTCGCTGTGATATGAAGCATATTTATACTGATTTATTTTAGAATGGGATTGATAGTTTTAAAGAAGATAAACTTGACTTGCTTTGAATTTTGCTAACCCTAACTCATCAAGAATCCAATATGGATGCCTTTTTCCATTCCAGGTCCAACCGCTTCATAAATTTCAGGACAGACAGAAGATAATTTAGGCTATTATTATACAGGGGATTTAAAATTTAACATGCTACCCTCAAAGTACACGTGCATGCAATTTACATATATAAATTAAAAAAAAATAACCCAAACAAATTAAACATAATCACATATTTTATAAGTTTCTAAATTAAAATAAACACAAAGTAGTGAATTAAAATTTATATATTTAATAATAAGGAGCTTTTTTAGCTTTAACAACTTTTTCAGAAAATTTTTTCTTGTAGCACACTGATCCTGATTAAAATATTTATATTTTTTATCATCAAGGACTCGAGAGTTTGTCTTCTCTCAAATTTACCTAATTTCAGTTTGGTTTCTCTGCACAGTTTGAAAACTCTTTAACATACACCACTACTGTGTGGAAAGGTTAATATTCAGCATTATTTTTTGCAAGACTTTGTATTTGATTGCTGAATTGTAATCTTTTAGGGTACAGATTCGATATCTACGCTCCGGCTTTTGTCGCCAAATTTGGCGACTTTTTCGGGCGTTTTGCTAGGCGATGACTGTTTATCTTTTACTTCCCTGACATTGGACCTTTGTAGTGGCAACCTGGTTCGTTTTTTAATCCCCATTGGTGCACGTGACCAACTGGCACCTTTTTGGAATTATTTCTCCTCTAGAGAGTTCTTTTGCGTTACTGTAAGTGCTGGTCAGTAACGCGAATTAATTTCTTTTAATTTTTTCTCTTAATTTCTTTTTTTTTATGTTTCTTAAAATGGTGCGTGACCAACTGGCATCTTTTTGGAATTATTTGTCCTCTAGAGAGTTATTTTGCGTTACTCTACGTGCTGGTCTGGTTGGAGTGCCTGCGTGGTCGGGTTGTACCATTTTTTAAAAAATCTTTTTAGGTATTTTGTGCATTATGCGTTAGAAATCAATTTTTCAATGTTTCATAATTTCTTGTGTGTTTCAAAATGTGTGTATTTTTATAATTGTTGTAACATTATGGGGGATTGGGGGGGGGCTTCACCCCTCAAAATTAAAAAAAAAATTATGTTTTTTAAATAATTTTTCAATGTTTCATAATTTTTTTTTTTTTTAATGTTTCTCAAAATGTGTGCATGCTTTTTTATATTTGTTCTAATAATATAAGGGGGAGGTTCCCCCCATCAAAAATAAAAAAATTTAATATTTTAACCTTTCAGAAAATGCCATTTCTGCCGCCATTTTTATACAGGGTTTCTTAAAAACCATTTTTGTTTGGCGACATTTAAAAATGGGATTTTTTGCCAAGATCGCCAAGAAAAAAAACATGGCGGCCAAAAGAGCATACATATCACATCTGTTCCCTCCACAGTAGTTGGCATATCTGATATGACACTGACAGTTTGATACCAAAAATTAAAAAAATTCAAGAAACAAATCGCTCTGGCAAAACGACTGATGTTGATGATGAATTGTGGAAGAATATCAGTATGCAACTACTTGTCTTACATAAGGGTTGGGTTGATTTGCCTAACCCAAAAAACCCAAGTAAGTTTTTTCAAAATCTTTATTTAAAATTCTACGTATTTAACTAATAATAAAAATATTGAGGTAAATCTACAATATATATTATATATATCATCTTTAACAATGAACATAGAATTTTTTTTAAAATGACGGGGTCTAAACTGCTAGTAAAAACAAAAACTTAAAAAATTTTGAGGGAAAATTAGTTATCTGTATACCAAATACAATGAAAAAATTATAGAAACAATTAAAAAACAAAACAACCAGTAAGGAACATATATATATGTATGTATATGTATATATATTGCTTTATTTTTCATTTATATTTATTACTAGCTAATATGCCCGTGCTTCGCTACGGGTAATTTTGTATATTACTTTTAATTCAAGATTTTTTTTCATATATTAATTTGTAAATTCTACACAGAGCAGTTCTAGTCATGGGGGAATAAACATCGTTGTTTCTGTTAAATGTATAATATAGCCATGTACAATTCTTATAATACGTTATATTGCATTAGACCAGTGTTAAGCTTATATATTACTTTTGAAAAATGACATTTTTTGTATATTAATCTGTAAATTATACACAATACAGTAACATAGTACATAAGTCCAGTCATTGGCAAATAAATATAGTTATTTCTATTAAATACATAATATAGTCATATTCTCATGATACATTAATTTATATAGTCCGGTGTAAAGCTTTAGTAAGATGTTGAAGCATTTCCCAAATAAAAGTACGATTTTTTTTTTCATTTTTGGAACATTTGTCATGCTTATTAAACTTCAGTGTAAGTAGTTCAATGTAATAATTTTCTTCGTTCGCACAAAACAAATCTATAGAAACCAGAATATGGAAGTTTCTTATATGCTATTGAGGCTATTGTGTTTTAGAAATAACTACGTAATCCTTGCATGGGTCGATTTTTCACCCCATCCTGCCCACTACTCTCTGGGACATCAGAGTTATATACCAGACTCTCCAGTACATCCCACAATTTTTTGTTGTCCTTGTCTTTCTACTAATTTTGTTCAAAATAATGTTTGATATGGTTACATTTTTACTTTTAAACATGCCACTTGTAATGTGCTAAATATGCACTTGCCAGTTCTAACACTGTAAAAAGTATGAAAGTTACCTAAAATCCGCACTAGAGTTATTTTTAAAGTCCAGTCCTCCGGATTTTTCTTTAATGGGATCAGTATCTCTCCGGATAAGTCCAGATAATCAGTGTTCTATAGTATTTTTGTTTGGCTATAAAATTTGTCTAGAAACATTATTTCTCGATGATTAATTTTGTATATGAATCTGTTAGATTTGGCGAGAAGAATGAATTCTGAAAAGTGCAATAAGATTTAAGAACTTTTTAAAATTTCATTAAAGATACTCTGTCTAGTCGATTTTACTTAATTATTGCATAACTTCTTCTTTTGCTCCTTTCTTTCCGTCTTTCCTGTGCAGCCCAACTATTACTTCGTACTCCTATATCATGTAACTCTCTTTTCCCAAGAGCCATTTATTGCTGCCATTGTTTTATTACTAATATTGTAGAAATAATTAATTTAAAGTATTATCTGCTGCACATGCTGTTACGCACTTATATTTTAGCCCTTGTGTTGTACAATAGTAGATCGGAGCACTCCAAACCAAACCAAACTCATTTATATTATACTGCACAATTTAGCATATTGCTATGCTAAAGTGTGCAGAATAATATAAGTTAGTTGCAACGAAATATCATTTCCATATCATAAATTTTGTGCAAAAATTTATTTGATTTGGCCAGGAACGTAAAATGGTGAGTACAATTCTTTCTCTTTTCCCACCACTGAGCAATCTTGAGGTAGGATAAATATCAGCTATATATGTATAAAATTTTTCTTCTTCTATTATCATAACACGTGACAGCATGGACGAATAAGGTATAGCGATAACATTCATTTCTCTGTAATAAAGAATACTCTTCAAGATGTATTTACTCTACAACTTACCAATTATATAAAAAAATCAGACATTTTCCTTGATTTACATAAATAGGCAATAAGATGAATGCTTATTTCCCATGACTTTATCTCAACCGATTTCGTCTGAAAAGTTTCGAATTAACACGAATAGTTTGGTGAACATGGTACAATACAAAATTAACAATAAATATAAGTTAATTGATTGCTGATGAACGTTAATTACCAACTTTTATATCTCTAATCCTATTGCGGGATAGGATGGAAAGCAGAGGACAGTGTTTATTTGGTGGTAAATATGAATGCTGTCCAAAATTTGATGACTTAATAGCAAACCGTGTGTTATGTATTAAAAATTAAACATACAAACGAAAAAACCTATTAATTTATGAAGATATATAAATTCAACGCTAGATATTTATTAGCCCGCTAAATATAAGGCAAATTGTCGCAACGTCACGACCTACTATAATGCCCTTCCCATTCATTTTCACGTGTTTAACAGCCAATAGACAAACAATAAACTGCCTTTCTGTCTTAAACTAAAGCCAGGATTGTCATAATTTGAGAATTTGCCCTATTGCATGAAATCGCCTTATTCCCTGGAATTTATACTTTAAAAAAATAATTTCTTGTTAATAACGATGATAAAATTATCATTGTAATAAAAAATAATCAATGATTAAATGTAAAATTAGCACATCTATTATTTTAATCAAATATAAAGAAAATTAATCACATAATATCTAAATTCAGAGATCGGGTGAAATTTGTGCAGACGATTTTAAAATAATTTCAAATAAGAAATGATTAAATGAAATATTTAAATGAATGATATCATAATGCTAGAAAAATGTTATTTCTACCTAATTATCATGTGATAAATTGATCAATTTAATTGCCTGCTCTTAACCGGGGAAAATAGTGCTTGAAATAAGGGCAAAAAATTCTTGAAAAGGGGGGAAGGGATAGATTTCAAGTTTTAAAGTTGACAGTGCTTTTCGCAGTGATACAAAGCATATTTACACCAATTTATTTTAGAATCGGGCCAATAGTTTAGTAGGAGATGTGGAACATACATACATACAACTTTTATTTATAAGATATTTTTTCACAGAATGTCAAAGTATTTGGTTAATATATATATTTACATAAACTGTTTTGGATGACTGTGTTTATAAAACACAGAATAAAACCTAAAATAAACAAAGTTAATAAGAATGTATGATGAAAAATTAAGAATATTGAAGTATTACATGTGATAAAATGAATTGAAAAATGGACAAGAAAAATTGGGAAAAAAATATGTGTAACAACTGCAAATAAGCAAACATGGGGATAACATATATAATTAATTTTGCTACTTATCATATATAACTTACAAATTAACAAAAAAAAATATCTTCTGAATGCTTTAATAAGACAATACTGCTAATTAATATAGAGCAATAATTTCATACATTTTATTGAAAAGAAAAAATTTCAAAAGCAACTATTTCAAAGCCAACGTTTAGTATAAAATAATTGCCATTCAAAACAAATTTTTTGATGATAGAAAAATTTTAGAATACGTAAAAAATAATTTATTTTATCATTTCAAAATTTCCTTTAATTTAGACAAAAATTTCTTCTGCATAATTTAAAATTGATTTTTAAAATTTTTAACTTTAAAAAGTGATTAGCATTTTAAATTTATTTTAATCATACAATTAATTGTGTATCCTATCCTCTTACATAACAAAAAACCCTGAATAATTTTCAAATCCCCCAAAAAGCATCTAAAACCCTTTAAAGTATGGAAAAAAAACCAGTGGACTGGGTTTTTCTGGAAAAAAAAAAACACCAAGTTTTTCAACCATGACAAGAATACAGTAAGATCTATATATATTGTAGAATGGAGAATATGACAGGGTTTCTGCACTCATAGCAGAACTAAGGCACCATTTGAGTCATGAAAGATTTTTATTATCAGAGCATCTGTTGGACAACTTGAGACAAACTGAGGCATCAGTTAAAATGAAAAATCTAAACAAATAAATTTAATAGAAAATCTGTCTCTGATAGCATGCATCTCCTCTTTGTTTAGAATTTCCAAAATTGGCCAATAGGGCACTAAAACGTTTTAATTGGTTAGACCCCTTTCACCAAGAGCATGAACATGAGCCCCAGTGATCAGCTTAGATGAGAGGTTGCAAAGAGATGTCCTTGTTTTTAGATTTGAAAACCCCTGAGAATTTTCTCAGACCATCATGAGCGCTTTTGGCTATAAATTTACTTCATGATTGAACTATTTAAAAACCGGAAGTTTTTTGACGATATATTCCTTAAGAGGCCATCATCAGGGTTTTATACAAAATCTCTACAAACCAATTATACCAGTAACTAATTCAGTTTATTTTTCCCTTACATAAGTATATCTAAGTATGCTCTTTTTCCCCATATTCTTCGATAAATTTTAATTTCATTTTAAGCATAAATGCAAAATGAAGAAATTGTTAAGAATGAAGGAGCAGTAACTTTGTTGCCTAACTGTAAGGATTCTTTATAAAAATATAGAGGAATAATCACAGATATTGTACAAAAACCCACTTTCAGTAAAAACCTAACAGGTTTTTGTAGATAACCTCGCCCAGAAAAACCTGGGTAGGTTTTTATGGGTTAAGTCCAATGTGCCAATCCTGAAAAACAGTCCTAACTCAAAAGCATGGATGTTATTTTTAAATCCTTCATTATTAACAATACCATTCCATCATATGCAAGGTTGGCAAAAACCCAGGTTTTTTCAGTAAAACCCAACCTAGTGGAATTTTTTTTTTCAGGGTTTTTAGGTATTATCAGGGTTTTTTCTATAATTTAAAGGGTTTTAGATGCTTTTCTCGGAATTTGAAAACTATTCAGGGTTTTTTGTTATGTAAGAGGACAGGATATATAATTAATTGTATTATTAAAATAAATTTAAAATGTTAATCACTCTTTAAAGTTAAAAATTTTAAAAATCAATTTCAAATTATGCAGAAGAAATTTTTGTCTAAATTAAAGGAAATTTTGAAATCATAAAATAAATTATTTTTTACATATTCTAAAATTTTCTAACATCAAAAAACTCGTTTTGAATGGTGATTATTTTATACTAAAAGTTGGCTTTGAAATAGTTGCCTTTGAAGTTTTTTCTTTTCATTAATATGTATGAAATTATTGCTCTATATTTATTAGCAGTATTGTGTTATTAAAACATTATGAAGATATTTTTTTAGTTAATTTGTAAGTTATATATCAGTATGTCATAGATCAGTATTTATTTAATAATCACATTTACTTGTATCTATAAAAGAGGAAAAATTTAAAAACAATATCATAGAAGTTTAATGTTTTCATTTAGAATTTTACATGCTTATTTAATTTTATATTACTAAATCATATTAAAATACCCTTGTTTCAAGATAACAGTTAATCGGTCAATTGTTTGTATGAACAAATTTTTTCCTTATATTGTAACAGCTGATAAAGAAACTTATATCACTGACAGGATAACATTTAGAATAAGTTGTATATAATATAAAAAGTTCTTGTAATTTGTTTATGTTCTTGTAAATATACTCAAGCCCTCTGGGTAATTCTTTTTTAGCCATATTTGTTTTTAATATTGGCTGAAAGACGTAAGTTTTCTTCATCTTGGCAGAAATACTGGTTGTTTTGGTTTTTAATTGTTTCTATAATTTTTTCATTGTATTTGTTATACAGATAACTATTTTTCCCTGAAAAATTTTTAAGTTTTTGTTTTTTCTAGCAGTTTAAACCCCCTCAAATTTAAAAAAAAAAAAAAATTCTACACTCATTGTCAAAGATGAAATATGTAATATAGATTTTATAGATTTAACTCAATATTTTTATTATTAGTTAAATATGTGGAATTTTAAATAAAGATTTTGGAAAAACCCAGTTTAGAAAAAACCCACTTGGGTTTTTTTAAGTGGATTTTTTTTTTTTTTTTTAAGTTGGGCAAATCAGGCCAACTTTGATCATGTGACAAGATCACTCAACTTAATTACTAAAACAGGATGGGGAAATGTATCAATTTTTAATATTATAAATATATTTTTATTATCATTTTCTTTATTATTAAAACCAATTACTTAAATTATACAAAAAAACAAAAATTAAAAAAAATTAAAATCCACCATGTTTCTAGGCTATATAATGATAAAAACACTTGCTGATTTGGTTAAAGAAAATAGTTAATAAATTGTAGTTAATTAATAATAAAATAATAATTAAATAGTATATTTCTGCTATTAAAACAGTACTATAGAAAAATGCTGGAACAAAATAAAATTAAAAGTAACTACAGGTAACACTAATTTTGCAAGTATTTGATATTTGAACAAGTAGGTTTTTGATATGGTAGATAAAACCATGGTTAAAAAAGTATAAAACTATCCCATGTTAAAAACCTCACTTGCGACCATACGACCACTTGGGAAAATATATATACAGTAAAACCCATTTAAGAAGTTTATATTTTCGGTACCCATTTCTCAATGTTAAAATAATCCATTATAAAATTTCATTCCAAACTCTTTCCTGCTTAAAAAGTTTTCTTTCATTTCTAAGTTTACTTACAGGATGCGTTTATAGCTGCCTTTCGATGACTGTTTTTTTTTCCTCTCTGTTTACAAAGGTAAATGTTTGTGACCGAAAACGATGGTTGTCATTTTTATTTAAAATGTGCCTAAAGAAGTTTTTAAAAGCTTAAGACAGCTGG
>CM063509.1:381579-456354 GCA_032207245.1 Pardosa pseudoannulata
TTTATAATTAAGTTGATTTTTGCTATTATTATATTTTTGATGATTAATTTTAATTGCCCAGGGAGTTTTCTGTTCTAAATTTAAATTGCCCAGGAAGAAAAACATCCCCCAAAAACCATACTACTTTTTCCATTAGGAAAATAAATCTAATGACATTAAGATTTATGACTTTGTAACCGACTTGGCCTGGATGAAGGTTCCCAGCCAGAAAACGTCCAGGTTTTTTCCCTTTACACAGCCCTACGTCCCGCCTAGGAGTGTGTACCCTAAGTGCCACTCATCACACATGACAGGATTTTGTCCTTGTCATGATTCAATTTGCGACTGGTGTGTGTTGACATGGAATGTCACCCACCAACAGCACGTCTTCTGCTGGGGAAGACAAAAACCCTACACAAACAGACACAAACAAGAGTCACACACCTGTTTTAAACAGAATGTATACACTATTGTAAACACTATATTGTTTTTATCTTACTTTTGCCACATAATGAGTGATTTTCATTATGACACCTTTTTACGTGTGAAATTATAAGTTACCGAGTGATTTTTCAAAGAAAGACCATGATGAAATTTTGTTATAATACTTTTTGGAATAGATTGAAGTTGTCGACATGTGATATATTTTGTATTTTGATAAATCAAGGAAGAATAACAAATGAAGTGAGATTTTGTAATTAAATTAGATTATGATGTTTTCTGACAAGAGATCTCAATACAGTGTACATTGTTATCAAACCTAGGTTCCTTTTTGATCTTATTTACTTTTTTACTGTATTACATATTATACTACTAATGATTGTGATAAGAAATCAAGGACATTACATAATACTGTTGGACTGTGCTATAAGAGAAACTATTTTTAAACTCATCTGTTTTGCTTTCACCATATATTAGTGATATTTTGATATTGTCTTTTTTTTTTATCTCTTATTATACTCATACTGTTAATATTATTTTTGGGAGCTCCTAAGATTGTTTAACCCAAGGTGTTTTCTATAACAAATATATTATTATTAGTAACATATTTTACTCATGTTTAACCATATATTCCTAAGTTCCTGTTCTTTTTATAATTGTTGTATAATGTGTATGATTTTCAGGAAAGATTTTTGTGTTTTAGGTAATTGTGTAAAAGACTTTAATCATTTTATAGCACCATCATAGGGTGATTTTTACTACTTTTGAATGTTTTGTCAGTTATTATAACAGTGTTATTTTGTGAGGGAGCCACCTGCTCTGACTGAATTAAGTAACTTAAATTTATTATTTTTTGGGATAATTAATTAGATGTTTTTTTTTTTCAAAATTTTAGGGTCCTCTGGGGACTTGCTGGTCAGGAAGGGCCCTCCTGCCTGTGCAAGCCTTCAGAGGGAGGGGGAAAGTTGTCAGGATTTAAAATATAGAGTAATTTAAGAGATTTTAACTAGGGATTATTTTAATGGGAGTAACGCGCCTCGCGTTACTAGTCACATAAATACGGCTCACGCGCAGTGATATTGGCAGAGAGCGATAAGCAATTACTATAGGCAGACCTGTGGCTCCTCGAAGTAGGGAATACTGCCTTTGTTTGCAGTTGGGCGCCAAAGAAGAGACGCCATGTTGAGTAACGTGTGAGATGGATTAATAAAGAGAAGAAAAAGAACTACTTGAGTGTGGACTGACTTATATATTGACCAGTGTGTTTACTCGGACCGTGTCATATATTATATATATATATAATATATATATATTGGTTTAAAATACAAAATTCATTAAGGGAGGAGGTAAAACACTAATGGGGTCGCAGACAGTTTATTTTTTGGATGTGATGCCCTTGTTCCTTTGTCAATGTATAATCTATATATATATATGTGTGTGTGTGTGTCTGTCTGTATGTATGTATGTATGTACTCAATAGACTCAAAAACCATGCATCCAATCGCCGTGAAAATTTGGGAAATGTTTAGGTATATCCCTGGGAAGGTTTTTGTAAATTTTTAACGTTCGAAATCCATTCCTTCCCCCATTTTCGAGCATTTCATGTCACTATTCTAAGCATTATTTTCCCCGGTTAAAAGCAAACGATTAAATTTTTAATTTATCGAGTGATAACTAAGTGAAAGAAGCATTATTTCTAGCAATGTGACGTCATCCCAAGTAATTGTTTTAAACGCAGTTTTCCTCGGTTAAAAGTAGAAGATTAAAATTTTTAATTTATTACATAATACATAGGTGAAAATGATATTTTTCTATCATTATGACGTCATTCCTTTAAATATTTCTTTTATTCATTTCTTATTTTATAATCGTCTGCGTAGTATCAGTTCGATTTGACCTGGAAATTGAGATATAAAGTGATTCACTTTCATTTCTATGGGACGTAAATTATAGCATTTTTATATGAGAACTCATTTTAAATTTAATTCTTGGTTAATTTTTAAGTTGCAATGAAATGTTTATCAATAATATTTTAACAACAAAAAGTACAAATTTCAGTGACTCTCATGGGCAAATAAATTCCTATCATTTTATATAGTTATCTTTATATTCACATATTTGACAATATGAATATGTGCTTCTGTTTCATACTAAACTATGTGGTTTGTCATAAATTTCCTTAATTTTGGAAACATTTATTACTACGAACAAAATTAGCACTTTTGCTTTCAAAACCTCTGCTCCCTATTCTGTCACGTAATTTGGCAAGGTATATTAACGTTGCTAATCAACGTACAGTAGTAATACAGTTTAGGGTTAAACTTATATTTTACTATACAGTTTTGAGCAAATTTAATATAAGACACACATTTGATGCAGATTTAATCGTTAGCGTGTAAACATATATTTTGTTATTTTTATTTATAGATATTAAGAACAGTTTTCATTTTTATGCTTTTTTAACAAATCTACCCGATAAGTCATAGAGTATCTTCTTTGGACAGAAATCCTTGATACCGCCAAATGAACATATTCCACATTAATACATCTTGAATTCCCAGATTAAAATCTGACTGTGAGATCCAGGGATGTTATTTCGCCCATTCGTGTTCCGATATACCAATTAGTTCGAAAGATATTAACGAAAAACCAAACAAAATGGCAGTTTAATTTTGCGATACGAGCTTTCCGTTATTGAGTTGGCGTCTAAATATGGCAGTGTTATTCATTGTTGGCATTATTATCTCCAGATATTTGGTATTCGGGAAACATAAAAACGTATCTACGCGATTTTAAATTCCAGTGTAAGTATAGAAATATATGATGGCATTTATGTATATAAGACTATTCTTATCTGATAAACGATAAACGCATTTTTGTTTAGGAAATCACTTCTTTTTTCTATTTTATTCGCTTGGCTAGATTTTTATTTTCAATAATTAAAAACTTGCCATGTTCTATCAAATTTGTTTTCATTTCGCAGTTGCCATTTATTAAATAAAAACTATCATATGGTTATAGGTTTTGTTATCTAAAACTCAACTACACTAGAGATAAAAGAAATTGGCAAGTGATATACAGGGAACAAATAAATTTAAAACTATGAAATGTTGAGATATTGTAGCCACTTTTGAATAAAGTTTAAAATGTGATTTCAAATAATATAAATGTTTTCGGTGTAGTTGTATACTTATATACTTATTTTGTTTTATCAATATTAATTTGGTATATTTCTTTCATTTTAAATTCAATTGCGCCATTTTTATTAATCCAATTTTAAGACGTCACTCTGTACTTCACGTATTCTTAAATAAGCTTGGCGACTTTATGGTATATGTTTCGTGTTATAAAAATTGAAATCCTTTATGTAACTTCATTCTTATGATAACGCTTTAAGTTCTTGGCTTTTGACCTTATGTGCTTAGTTTATTTTATCATCAAAATATTGTAATTAGAATCAGTTAAAAATATATTAATTAAAATATGTAATGAGTGGTGCCATTTATTGCCTATAGTTACAACTATTTTTCATACGCAATAACTTTTTCTCTTTCAAATATCCCAGTATCAAAATCATTTTATTTTTTATAGCTAAATTTTGTATTTCCTCAAAATATGTAAATCTTTATTTTACTTTCTCAAATTTTTTAAGAAGTTAACATTTTTTCTGTTATATGTTGTCGTGATTTTTATACTCAGTACTTACAAATTCACCATGTTCTATCATATTTGTTTTTATTTCACAATTGCCATTTTTTAAAGAAAAAGTTTTCATTTTAGGTTTTGTTGTTTAAAATTTAATTTTTATGTATGTAAAACAGTACTAAAAGACGGTTGGGAATGATTTATCTCATTCAGAACAGTACATATATATGTTACTCTCCACAGTATTTTGAAATTTGATTCCTACATTAAAAAAAAGTCCTGGAATTGGGAATTATTATGCAGCGGCTCACGGGCAACACAGTGCATTTACTGGACATTTGGCTATTAATAAACTGTTATAATCGTCAACAATCTAAAACATACGAAATTTATTCAGCATTTCTATCAATACATCTTATTATCTTTAATAGTGGTTCTAAATCTTTCATCGAAATATTTGAAAACCCAGACCGAAGGCTGGGTGCGAAGCAGCTAGTCTATATATATAAAAATGAATTTGTGTGTGTCTGTCTGTACTCAATAGACTCAAAAACTATGCATCCAATCGCCGTGAAAATTTGGGAAATGTTTAGGTATATCCCTGGGAAGGTTTTTGTAAATTTTCAACGTTCGAAATTCATTCCTTCCCCCTTTTTCGAGTATTTCATGTCATTATTCCAAGCATTATTTTCCCCCGGTTAAACGCAAACGATTAAGTTTTTAATTTATCGCATCATATCTAAGGGAAAGAAGCAATATTTCTAGCAATGTGACGTCATCCTAAGTAATTGTTTTAAACGCAGTTTTCCTCGGTTAAAAGCAGGAGATTAAAATGTTCAATTCATCACATAATAAATAGGCGAAAATGATATTTTTCTATCATTATGACATCATTCATTTAAATATTTCATTTATTCATTTCTTATTTTATATTATTTAAAATCGTCTGCTTAGTATCTATTCGATTTGAACTGAAATTTGAGATATAAAGTGATTCACTTTCATTTCTATGTGACTCAAATTATAGCATTTTTATATGAGAACTAATTTTAAATTTAATTCTTGGTTCATTTTTATGTTACAATGAAATGCATATCAACAATATTATAAGTACAAAAAGTACAAATTTCAGTGACTCTCATGGCCAAATAAAACCTATCATTTTATATAGTTATCTTCATATACATGTGGTTGTCGATATGAATGTGTGTTTCTGTTTCATACAAATCTATGTGGTTTGTCATAAATTTCCTTAATTTTGGACAACATTTATTAATACCAACAAAATTAGCACTGTTGCTGTCAAAACCTGTGCTTCCTATTCTATCACGTAATATGGCAAGATCTGTTAACTTTGCTAATCAACGTACAGTAGTAATACAGTAATGCAATTTAGGGTTAAGCTTATATTTTACAATAAAAGAAGTTTGAGCAAATTTAATATAAGACAAATTCGATTATAAAAACTGAATAATGTTATAATACGCTTATAATAGAAATATATAAACATGCCAATGACTCGAACTGAACTGTGACGAATTTAGAGAGTTATTCACGAAAAAAAAATCTTTGTTTAAAAGTAATATATTAAGTTTACCGTAGCGAAGCACGGGCAAACTTGCTAGTATATATATATAAATGAATTTGTGTCTGTCTGTATGTACTCAATAGACTCAAAAACCATGCATCCAATCGCTGTGAAAATTTGGGAAATGTTTAGGTATATCCCTGGGAAAGTTTTTGTAAATTTTTAACTTTCAAAATCCATTCCTTCCCCCTTTTCCGAGCATTTCATGTCATTATTCCAAGCATTATTTTCCCCCGGTTAAAAGCAAACGATTAAATTTTTAGTTTATCGCATCATAACTAAGTGAAAGAAGCAATATTTCTAGCAATGTGACGTCATCCCAAGTAATTTTTTAAACGCAATTTTCCTCGGTTAAAAGCAGGAGATTAAAATTTTTAATTTATCACATAATAAATAGGTGAAAATGATATTTTTTTTATCATTATGACGTCATTCCTTTAAATATCTCATTAATTCATTTCTTATTTTATATTATTTAAACATCGTCTGCGTAGTATCCATTCGATTTGACCTGAAAAATGAAATATAAAGTGATCAAATTTTATTTCTATGCGACGCAAATTACAGCATTTTTTATATAAGAACTAATTTTTAATTTAATTCTTTATGTTACAATGAAATGTTTATCAACAATATTCTAACAACAAAAAGTAAAAATTTTAGTGTTTCTTATGGGCAAATATAAAAACCTATCCTTTTATATAGTTATCTTTATATTCATATGGTTGTCAATATAAGGGTGTGTTTCTGTTTCATACAAAACCATGTGGTCTGTCCTTAATTTTGGACAACAATAATTAATACCAACAAAATTAGCACTGTTCATGTCAAAACCTCTACTTCACCGTAGCGAAGCACGGGCACACTTGCTAGTATGATATAATATACAAGTGCATAATCCTAAGCGTTGTCTTTGTGTCAAAAATTAAAAATTTATGATTATTGTTTTCAATCTTTTAATCCAGAGTGGATTAACCGTTTTCCTTATATACGACACTGACAAATAAATTATATTTTTTTATTACTTTCAGTCAAAAGGGTAATTTTCGATATATTTACAAACTATTACTTTTCTCATTTTTTAGAGAATGTCAAATTTATGCATTCGGTTTAGAAAATATATGAAACTATTTTCACAACTTCATTTGTTTAATTGTTATGTGAATGTTAGATCCTCGTTAAGATATAATAGTTTGGGTAAATTATTTTTTACATACTTTTTAAAAAAGGTTGTTATAAAAATTTCATTATATCTGTTTTATTTACTTTATGATTATATTTTTATTTTTTTCTTTAAATATTTAAAAATGCATTTTCAAATAAGTCTTTTTTTATGATATTTCGGTTGGTTTGGAGTGCTACGGTCTACTTTTTGCAACACGAGCTCTAATGAAACCGGGACCTACAGCTTAAAGCCGATTCCGAACGGCTACAAACATCCATGCCACTATGAGATTCGAACCCACGAACTCCGGTACCGAAGGCCAGCACCCTAACCAATCGGCCATCGTTTGGCTTTTATGATATTTCAACGTTTACAATGTTACATTGATTACTTTTCAGCATTTCTTATTAGAAATAAGGGGGCACATACCAAAAGTTAAATGTACTTACTCCCTAACATAAAACTACCTTATAGCGAAATAATCTGTTAATTTTCGGAAATAGGTTACTGGTATACTGGTATTCAGATTTGTAATTACCGAATGACCGATAAAGGAAAATGTCAATAACATTTTTCAAATAATATAATTATTGATACGTGTTGTTTGAGGTGGTTGAAGCTAATTTTTGTGAACTTTACCTCTGTGCTATATGGTTTATTACTAGAACCTTTAGTTTTGAATTATATAATGAAAATCGATAACTTCCTGTATCATTCCAATCTTTTTATTGGAGTTTAATAGGGAGCATAAATATAACACATTCTAATTCTAATTCGAGTTAAAAGTTATTGATAAAAAGTTTTTTTTATGTTACACACACACAGTGTGTATTGAATTCGTGTAAAATCAATATGAGTTATACATGTGTGTAGACTGTAGTGCTAATTTAAAGGTAAGATTACAAAATTAATAATAAAAATTAAAAGAAAACAGTTGAAATATAGTGATATGAGTACAGTCTGCATTTCCCACGATAAGTATCATAAGAAGTGCTTATACATTACATTAATATTTATAATTCGGTGAGCTTTGATGCTTCTTATATCAAGTTTACGACAATGACGACGACAACGTTTATATATATATATATATATATATATATATATATATATATATATATATATATATATATATATATATATATATAAACCTACTTTCACCATTTTATAAGCCCCTGATATATGATGTCCTTCATAAATTCTGTATTGGTAGTTGTCTGGTTATTTCTTTAGATTAACTTATATCGTCATTTGCATAGGTGTCCAAATACTTATTGGTAGACAGTGTATAAGCACTAAATGAAACAAACATTGAATTGAATTGGATTGGTGTGGAACGCTACGATCTACTCTTTTGCTACACGATAATGAAACAAGCAACAACGAATAAAATAATGTATTTTATTCGTTATTTTATTTATGTATTTTGTTTTAACTTAGAGTGCATGCAAGTTGAAAAGACATCATTTTTTGTAAAATGCATTTAAGGCTTTTATGGTTTTCTTAAAAGCTATGATATTAAATGCAAAAGTTGTATAGTTGTACAGATTCTAACTCGAATACGATGGGATTTGTTTTAAACGATTCAGAAATCTGTAACAATTTTTAAAATGTAAAAATCTTAAAATCTAATTTTTCAATATTTAAAGGTGATCTATACAACCAGCTTGATGTCTAGGTAATTTCAGTTTTATAGTAGCACTTTTCTTCATTTCTCACATATCGCCACAAAAATAAGAGAATAAATGCTTTTAATGTACTTAATATTGTTACGTAATTAAAAACTGTTGAATAATTATTTCCAAATATCTAAATATACATCTTTAATTCGCCATGGCCGAACGATGACCGATGATTCGTCGGTTCGAATCCCACTGCCAGCATAGATGTACGTAGCCGTTTGGAAGTCCTGGTCTCAATTGCCCCCTTGTCGCAAAAAAGTAGACCGTAGCACTCCAAACCAAACTAAGGGCCCTACCATATTCACTCCGACAAGAGTCACGGACGAAAATGACGATCTTCAGAATCACTGTCGCACGCCTGGATTATGTCGGCCAAGCGACTATTTCATACCATATTGCCATCAAGTGACATAGTAACTGGTCTGTGACTCCTCCTACTACGGCTACACCCCCAATTACGTTTCTGATAAAGGCGGAGCTTATTGATGTAGTCATCTTCACTCTACTGACCAATCAAAAAATTGGAAACAGTGTAGATATTCTTAACTGCAAAAATTAACTGCGTTTTATTTTCAGAACCATGTGCTCGTTTGTATTAGTCCTAGTTTGTTTGAATGTGTGGTGCCATGTCTAATGAATTCTGTGATTAATAATTATTAATTTTGTGATAGTATGTGTTTCATATGATTATGGATATATACCAAAGAGTGATGGGGAATAAAGGTATAGTTTAATTTTTTATCATTTAATCTATAGATAATTGCTTCAATTTTCAAACTTGTTCGTCGTTTTTTTATTTTATAAACTAAACTATTTATCTATTACTCAGCAGTTTATAATATGGTGTCTATAAGAAACTTTTTTGATAGTGATTTGTATATTTCTAATTGCATATTCGCACTTATTTATTGTATCTTATTGTATTTTGTATATTCGTACTTGTAATAAAACAAGTACTTTTATTACTTACCATCTTTTTATCATGAAATGTCAATGGAAAAGTGTTTAAGTGGGCTTTATTGATGCACTCACACACACACACACACACATATATATATATATATATATATATATATATATATATATATATATATATATATATATATATATATATATAGCTTATATATATATATATATGTACCAGGTTATTTATCCTTCCTTTAAACAAATTGTTTTATGTTTAAAAAGTTATTCTATTCAAAAGTTATTGTTCATTTCCTTTTTTATATAATTCTAAATGTGAATATTATGAAGTTTTAATCACGAGTTATAAAATTTTGAAAACATTTGTTAATATTTTTTGATTTTTTTGCTTTCTATATTTTATTAGTAAGCAATTAACAAAATGTGATTTAGATATTTTATTTGGTCGCGGTTTATTTTTTCTATATTTATTATTTTGAGCTATGGTATCTTATTTTGTATTTTTATACTTAATATGCACATTCTAACTTATAAAAACGTTTTAGATGTTGAAATCGAAGTTTGCTAAATAGAAATTCGATAGTGTATGATGTGTCTACTTCAAATGCACATACCTAATGAATCTCCTTTTGGCTGCATATTTATAATTTTTTTTTTTCAATTCGAAATGTCACTAAAACATATTTTAAGATAATTATTCATTTTACTGTTTTGATTAATGTTTAATAAATTACATTGAAGTATTTCTAAATGATATCTGTTTATAGTATAGTAATTTTTTAGTATGATTTGTTTGTCTAATTACATTGGTATGTTATTAACTATGAACACAAAGTATTGAAGCAGTTTAACAATTTTATTCTATCTACACAATAATTATAGTTTTAGTAAAGCTATGCATAAACATTTGTAGCACTGGGGAAATTAATTTTATTTTCCGTCTTATGTTATAAAATTATAATTATTATGCAAATGTTATATACAACTATATATGCAATGATTATTCTATATGTCTCTATATTACTTTATTTTGTGTGTGTTAGATAGATCTTAAATGCATAGTGGAAGCAAAGTCTATTAAATATTAAGTATTGTCTTTGTTTATAAATGTTTCATTTTCTCAAAGAAGTGTTTAAAAAGATTTTAAACACTTTTATGAATCTAAAAAAAAAACCTATAAAATTTAACATAGATCATATTATACTAATTTTTTTTCTCTTTGCTTGTGAATGAATTTATTTAATTATTGAATATTAGATTTAGGAATAAACAACATAACTGTTTCTGAAAATATTTTTTATACAGATTAAAAGACAATTTACCAAAATATACTTTATTAAGCAATTGATTAGATCCATGATATTGTTATTAAGTAACAAGATTTATTTACTATTAAAAATATAAGTAGTAATCTAATTGTTTATTATGTTAAAGTGTATCCATCTGTATAATTTTTGTAATTAATTTAAGATTGGGCATCTGATTATGTACATATATGCGATTGCAAAATGTAATTTTAAAAATTGATACCTTCCTAATTAACTTATCGGAATAATCTAAACGTTTGTTATACATTGGTATAAGTTATTAAATTATTTACTGAAGTTATTAAATTGTCAATTTTATGTTTAGAAGAAATATTAAATATTCTTAAATCCTTAAATTCCTTTTATAAAATTCTAAATTTGAATATTATAGAGTAAAAAGATATCTTTTTAATCATGGGAAAATTTCATTAATACTTTTAAGATACTATGGAGATTCTATTTACTACTGGACTTTTCTATCTACAATATTTTATTAACTGATAAAATTAATTAACAAAAAGCGCTTTAGATATTTCATTTTATCATGTTTGTTAGCTTCTAAATTTGTTATTTTTGCGCAATTGTATTTTATTTTGTGTTTTTATTGATGCACTTCTGGCTTATGAAAATATTTTGTATGTTTACCTAATAGGAATTTAATAGTGTATGTGTTTACTCCAAATTCACATACCTGATAAACCTCCTTGAGGCTGTATTATTTTCAGAATTTTGTATAATTCGAATGGTAAATGTTTATTATTTTAAAATGAGTTCTTGATTAATACACAATTGTTTTTAAAATAAAATCGTTTTACTGTTACCAAAAGCTTTGAAAATTACATATAATATCATAAATTTTCAAAATACAGGTATTTAAGAAGTATTTTTAATTTTTGAACAGCTACGGGGAAATAGCTTCTCACGACATTTTAACCTTTACATATAAATAAATGCTTGCATGAGAGCTGCCATCTTTATTTTTGTTTTCACTGCTACACTGTATACGCTATGTCACGTACCCAATACTCGGTGACTGGTATGTCTTAAAAGTGAGATAGATTGAACGACTTATGTCGTCCGTTTGTTGAATATGGTACCAATTCCAATTCTTGGTGACTCCCTCCCCTTCGTGATGTCATTATGACGTTTATGTCGTCCGTGACTCTTGTCGGAGTGAATATGGTAGGGCCCTAAATCACCACTTAAAAAACTGTAATAAATGCAGTAAAAATACAAATAAAATACTTATATCATAGATTTTTTTTTTAAATTCTCGCACGTAAATTCCTAGGAGAACGACAGTTTTTTCATAGTGATACAATCAGCATATTTTATTTCAAATTCAGTTAAAAGGCTTGTAAGAGATTTACTATAAATAAAAAAAGTTCATCTTTGCTGTAATAGTTTTTCATGAGTAAGAAGATTGATGTCTAGGATTGATGTGATCCACTCATAATTATAGAGTGACATACTTTGATGAAAATCATAAAGTTGTACCTCTTTACTGATAAGTTTCTTAGATGGATGTAAGTAACTTAGACGAGAGTTACAACACTAGATGAAAACTTAAACAACTTTATTAAGGCTAAGCAGCATGACTACTGAGAGACACACTGAACCATAAACTAAAAGCACATGGTCAAGACCATCACAGTTACAGTTACAAAAACTTAATACATGGTACATAACATTTACTTATCTTCCTGAAGTTGTTTGCATGTCCTTTTATTACTTTTAATTGATTTCAAATTAGCATTGTTTCTATTTTAACCCTTGTTTTCACTGTTTTCACAAAAGTGAATGGGCCCGAATCCCACTGCTGGAATGGATGTGTGTAGCCGTTTGAAATCAGTCATAAGAGGTAGACCCTGGTGTAATAAGCGATGTACAGTAGTGTTCCAAACCAGCCAATCAGTAAGCTATAATTATTCTGGATATTTGTTTAATCTTTCCATTTATATAGAAATGAAAATTTTCCTATTACAAAAATAATTTATGTATGTTAATAATTTATACATGTATATTTTTCTGCATTAAATATGCAAAACAAACTGTTTTAGTTTCAATTCTTGCGATAATGTACTTTTTTTTTATTTAGATTCATTGAAATAAAAAAATTGAAGTAGTAAGAAAATTAAACATAAATTTAAGTTATTTTTTTTACTTGAAAAAGTATTTGAATACCATAGAAATTCTTCCTTAAGCCCATTTTCTTAATATTATGGCCCAGTTTTCATGACTATTATGTAGCTACTCATTCTCATAGTCGCCATAAGGCCTATTTGCATTATCTGGAAATCCCAGTATCTAACTAGTATTAATATTGATAAAATTAAAAAATATCTAGAAGCTACTGAAATTTTTGTTGTTCTTCCAACTTACATTTTCACTCCTTTGTTCTTACTTCAGAAAAAGCTTAAAACTTGTAATTACCATGTAAATTAAACTTCACATTCGAGTTGAAACCAAGACTTTTCGTCACCCATGAGAGCGATATCTTTTGAAATAATTAAAATTTCATGTCTTTTCACTGAAAAACAAAATAATTGCATCTCTCTGCTAAAGCGTTCGCCCCGTTCTGTTATAATATATTAAACCAGTTAAAAATTAGTTTCAAAGTTAGAATTTTGATGAATATTTATTTCCTTATGATCAAAGGTAAAGTCCTGTCTAAGGCAAAAGCAAATAAGATCTGCTTTTTTTTTTTTTTTTTT
Organism: Pardosa pseudoannulata; assembly: GCA_032207245.1. Lineage (NCBI taxonomy): Eukaryota > Metazoa > Arthropoda > Arachnida > Araneae > Lycosidae > Pardosa > Pardosa pseudoannulata. The sequence goes on from CM063509.1 coordinate 395,025, forward strand.
TTTTTTTTGTCCTTCGTCTGTGGTGATACACGCTTCAGAGTATTAAGGTATAAAGTATGGTAGTTATCCATTTTCAACTTATTAAATCAAAAATTTAGTGACACTGCTATCTTCTTTAAGAGATAGGCCAAATTATAAAAGAATTAAAGTATAACTTATTTAACTTTATAACTCAAATATACCTTACTAACTTATTTTCCATTAAGACTCTGATATTTAACTGTTTCTTTGAATAAATTTATTTAAATATTATTTAATGAAAAATAGCATATAGAACATTTTTAAAAGGAATTTTTATTTTTATTTATTTATTTACACATTGCTAGATATATTCGTAAGTTTATATATTTTTTGCTTGTGTTGGCGAAAAGAAAGACATATTTACTCAAGTAAATCCCGATTATTCATCCGATAATTTAAACATTTCCAAATTCTTCCACTATCTTCAATTTAAAATGAAATAATGTATTTACTTTCGATTGATAACTTGACACTATGCAGATTATATTAGATCATTTACATCTATATCAAAACTACATCAAAATAAATATGTCTGCATTTTCCATACAAAAGAAAAAAATGTCGACAATGGCTAACAAATGTTTCTTGATACTTCCTCCTCCTATTTATCAATACTATGCTACATAGGTAAAAACATTTTTTCGTAAAATGTTTCGATGCATTTATTTCAGTAAAACACTGAACGCTTTTGACTTTTATTAGTTTAAAGTTTGATCTCAGTTGTAGCATGGTTGGGTAGGTTTAAGTCTTTAGTATTTGGCCCTATCGGACAAAATCTACTCTACATTTCTGTCAAATCAAATAAAAAAAATTCGAAATAAGATTTTATTTATTTCAATTAAAATTATGAAGTTTTTTTCTTAATGTTTTTTAGTTATAACTTAATTTTATGCTAAAGTATCAAAATATCTGTAATAAATGTACTAAAAATACTGCTAAAATTATAATATATTTAAAACAGAAAAATTATTAACTGTAATGCTATATGCGGGTGTAGAAACTGCAAAATTATAAAATTTGTAACAGGTTTGATGTGGAAAAAAAAGAATTTAATAATTTCATGTTATGAAATTTATGCCAGTAGTGGATAAATGATTACATGTGGTAAGCATGAGATTTCCCGCATTTTTATCTATCGTATTTCAGAGTACTATATTTGCTCATTTAGCGCTTTTTCTGGGATAAAAATTTCATTTAACCATCTCTGAAAAAAATGTACAGATACAATGTGTATTTCCCCAGGAGCGCAATTATCAGGTAATTATTTTCATTACTGAAAAAATATTAAACATTTATATGTTGCTTTTTAACTCTTATCTACTGCTTACACGCTTATATTTTTATGAATTTCGTATTTTCTTTCGATTTTATAATGCCATACAATTTTATGAACAAATTGTCTCGAGCAATTAATTAAATTTTATTTAAATAATAAAACCTGTTAACAAGAATATAATCTCTATGTATTGGTTATTCATATATTTTATTTAATATTCTCAATTTCGAATTGCAGTGGTGTGAAATTCTTTCGATAAGTTGTAACGTTCGTTTCGATTTTAACTACTTTATTAATATAAAAAATAAACTTTATTAAATGAATTTCTAACATATATTGCTTAAACTTTTTCAAAAGTACGATGTATTTCGTATTGTGTATGCCATCATTTCTGCTAAGATGTGCGGTGAACCTCTATGTTAAGGATTGCTAATATATGCTAAAATACTTGCTACATACATGTCTTGAGCGTATAGTATTTTCTTTTCTATGATCTTTAAGCTAATTGATTTAACAAAATTTATACTTGTTGTCATTCTAGATGATTAAAATGTACATTCTTTAGCTCTTCGTATCGGAAGGTTGAATGACTTATGAAGTATACAAATTTAATATAACAATCTAAATAAACATATTAAATCGTTACAAGGTTTGCTCTTTATTTAAATTCTGCTTTCAACTTATTTTCTCTACTAATTTTTACAGTTATGGAATTATTTATCCAGTTTTGGTTTTGCTTAAGGTATTACATTCTTTTGTTTGTGTTATATTTTAATTTTTATCAATAATTTATTGAACTGACAGGTGTTTCAAATTATTATGGAAAATGCATGTAGCTTTATCAAGGCCTGACATCTAAAATTCTTTTTGGGAATCTTTGAAGTATTTATATGTGCGTGCATGTCTGTGTATGTATGTATTCGTATATATGTATATGAATAGACACAAGTAAAATGCTTTATTTTATGTATGCATGTATATTTCAGAATTCCATAATGTAAAACTTTTTACTTTCAAAAATTACATCTTTATATTATTTATAATTTATTTATTATAAGCTGCTTTTCTGCTTTAGCAAGTCTCTCTTAAGACCTGAGACAACACACCTCTCACTTGACCACTGATTATTCTTGTATCATATACTCAAAATTCTTTTGTTAATATTTTTCACCCTTTGTACTAAGATTACTTAACCACAATTATTGAAAAATGCTAAAAATTATTTTTTTTGATATCCTTGTCTAGAGTACAACTATTCAAAAGCCCATTGGAAATCATGTTTTCAGTACTGCTGTGTTGTTCGATGATACAGAGCAGCTGAGATAAGAAATAATATGTGCAGTTCTGCAGTTACATCATCAAGTTGAGCATCAATAAATGTAAAAAAAGGTATTTTATAATTGTTTATTCATATATTCAATTTGATCTTTTCAGTTCTTTAGAACATTTTAGTAACTATGCTACTTCATATCAAAACTGTCTCTTTGTAGTTTATTTCAGATTTTCCGATATCTTATTCCATAATCCAGTGTTCACGGAATTTCCTATATAGAGTCATTACTTTATCATGTATATTGTGGCATAGTATTACTAACTTCATATGGACACACATATTACTGTTAAAAAATAATATACTTTAATTTTGATGCCAAATTTATTTTCTTTATCTCAAATGCTTATTTCATTATCTAAGAAGCAGGCTATGTATTTTACTAAAAATTCTTCAGAGTTTAATTAAGCATTAAAAAGTATTTTAAACACTTATCTTTCTAATATGTACATGTAAAATTATGTATGAAGTCTATGGTAGATCAAAAAATGTAATAGCATCTCTATTGAACCTTTATGAAGACAATGCTTCTGACATACTGTAAACCAACAGAAAATGCATTATTTAGATCATATTGTCTTATCTTAGTTACATTATAAAAGCTTTAGAGGACTTTAAAATAAATTTTTAAGATGTAAAGTAGGTTCAAGGGTATTTTATTATACAGATTTTATTCATTAGTATAATATGTTTGAGTAATAACTTCTTTTTTGTTTCTATATAAATTTCAACTGAATTAAAATTTTGCAGTTGGATCAAAACTTTAATATGTTGGGTATGTTAATGCAGAAATTAGTAAAATTTCATTTCATTTAGAAAAAAAAAAGTCTAAATATTTACAACCATTGTACTTCCTTTTAAAAGTAATATTTTTATATCTATTATCATATAATAGATATAAAAATATTCTATTACTTATGATATTTCATAAATATCATTAGTATTTGCTTATAGATTAGATAATCTTATTTTAAAACACAAGTGGAAAATTAAAAAACTAAGTTTTTTCAAATTAGTACTAAGCAGTAGCATTACATTAGAGTATATTAGCACTATTTCCAGACTGAAGAATTTTTCTATGATTTTACAGTTTTTTAATCTATGTGATTTTTAAGAATATTAGTTTTTTTTTTTTTTTAAGAAAAAATATATGTATGTAGTTGATTGTCAAATTCAAGTTCTCAAAATCTTAAGCTTCCAGATATTATCCCTTAAAAGGAAAATTGATTTTATGTTTTATTTTTACTGTATATTTAGAGCATATTAAATTTTTTTTTTGTCATCATAAATAATAATTTGCCATCAAATTGCTGGTACCCATATTTAAAATAGATTTTTTGCAGTGTCTTGTATATTTCTGTACCAGTTTTGATGATATCATAATTGACTATGATATAATAATATGATATGATATATTAATATGACTTTCTATATGAATTTCACTATACTAATATAGACCTATAAATTAACTAAAATGATAAATTCAAATTCCTTACTTTTATTTCAGTTATATCAATTAAACTTTTCTAATCTTTATATATTATTGTATGATTATTATTGTAAGATATATTATGATTATTATTGAAAGTGCTTAGTCTTGGAAAAATAACAGATTCTTGCCTCATCACAATTAGTGCTACAGTTCTTCATGGGTAAATATTTCTTTTACAAAATTCACTATGGTTTATATTCTATTGTTTTTTCTTTTCAAACTTAATATATAGCAATTATATGACTTGTATTAGATGTATTTATATTAATGTAATATTCATCTAAAAATAAAATTAAATTCCAATCATATCCTTAAATTCAAATCCTATTATTATTTTCTCTTGCAAATTTTTGTATCTATGTATTTTTCAGGCAGTAATTACAGTTTAATATAGTACAAAGTGAAGTTTTATTTATAGCATATACATTAAACATTTCTTTTATTTAAAATGTGATTCGAGTTTTAATATGTTTTAATTGTAGATCTGTGGAAAACTTACTTCCTTTTCTATTATAAAAAAGGTAGTTTAAAGAGAAATGGATAGTAAACTCTGTTTTGCCATATAGTGTTGATATACATATAGGCTTTTTGTGAGAATATATCATTTATAAAATATACTTTGTATATTTGGTGATAATTGTATGTTTAATGTTTTGTTATATGTATTGTATTATGTTTTTCATTTTACATTACTCATAGCTGTATTTTGTTTTTCATGCATCATAAACCTTTCAATTTCCATGTCAAAAGTTATGTAATGTCTTGTATATATTTACATTTAGCTGCAGTGCATATTCTTAAAAAAATAACAGATCATTGCCTCACCACACTAGCTGCTACAGTTCATCAGTATCATATTTTAGGTTAACTTTTCAAGAAAAGAAAAGTTTACTCTTAAAGTATACTGTATTTCATAAAACCCAATATTAATATACAACATATAGGGACTTGTAAGGTATTACATATTTTCATATGTATGTATTATCTAGCTAAAGTTAATTTGAATCATATTTTAATTTTCTGTTGTAAGTTTTTGTAACCATGCTTGTTTTAGAAAATTGCAATTTAAGAGAGTGAACAGATACGTTTTATTTATAGCATGTAATTAACACATTTTTTTCTGTTTTTCAAAGCTTTGAGAAATTTTGTATGTTTATTCATAGTTTTGTATTTCATATTTATCTACATTAAAAGAGTGATTTAAAAAGAAATGGATTATAAATTTTGTTTAAAAATTTATAGATATTATTAACAAAAATTTATTGGGGAAAAGGTATCTTATAAATTATTCTCTGTGTATTTGCTGATAAGGGTATACTGTTGTGCATATCCTTAAAAAAATAATGGATCTGTGCCTCACCAGGAAAGGTGCTATATAACTACAGTTCTTCATAACTACAATTTATCATAGTTAACATTTTTATTAAAGGGAAGAAAAATTCACATTGATTTACATTTTGTTTATTTTTTTTTATATATAATATAAAGCAATTATGTGCTATGATGCTTTTATATTAATGTTTATTCATCTACCAATAATTAATTACAATCATATTTTCATAAACTATTTTAAATTCTTTTTTTTTTCCCAATGCAGCAGGCGATCCAATTTTAAATTCTTGTGTCCATGTATTTTTGGGGCAAAAAATGCACTTTATCACAGTGTGCAGATAAGTTTTATTTATAGCATGGCATGTGCTTGAACATCCTTCAATTTTAACTGTTGTTCAAAGTTTTAAGGAGTTTCAATTTTTTTCTGTAATAATAAAGCTTTTTTTTTTTTTTTTTTTTTTTTTTTTTTTTTAAAAAAAAAGATTACCAACATGTAGTGTTGATAGGATTTAGCTTTTTCAGATAATGTGTCTGTTCCATAAACTATGTATTGTATTTTTGCTGATAAGGGTGTATTTAATGTTTTTTTATGACATGCATATTATTATGATTTTTCATTTTACATGTCTGCATTTTTAAAATGCATCATAATACTTTTAAATTTCAAAGGAAAAAGTTGTATAATGTCCCTTCTAGATTTACAAGGTACCTTCAGTACATATTCTTGGACGAACAATTGATTCTTGCCTCTAAATTTTAGATTTCTTTTAATTTTTTTCCCTATAATAATCTTTCAGTAATTTAGACAGAGATGGGTTATCAAATTTATTTTACCATCTTGTGTAGATATGTTTTTGTATGAATGTTTCTCTTCCATAAAATATGCTATGTGTATTTGCAGATGATAATATATTTTTGTCATAATTTTTCAGTTTTCGTAATTCATGCCTGTATTTTGTTTTTAAGGCATCATAAAGCCTTAAATTCAAAGCCAAAAGTTGTTTGATGTTACTTCTAGATTTACAAGGTAGCTAAAGTGCATATTCTTACAAGAATAATAGATATCTGCCAGAACAAAAAATCTGCAGGACTACAATTCTTCAGAAATACTATTCTTCATATGTCAATGTTTTTCTTAAAGGAAAAAAAAATCCACTTTGATTTACATTTTACCATTTTCCTTTTCAAATTTAATGAATATCAATTATGTGACTTGTAAGATTGTATGCTTTTATATTAATGTATATTTTTCTAACAAAAATTAATTTGAATCATATTTTCATTTTCTGTTAATTTTTGTGTCCATGCATTTTTTAGGAAATTACAGTTAACTAGAGTATACAGAAAAGTTTTATAACATGCAATTGATACATATTTTCTGTTTAAATACTGTTCAAAGGTTTAAGAAAATTTGGATTTATTTTCATGTCTATCTATAATAAGAGTAATTTAAAAGAAATGTGCTACAAATTTTGTTTTACAATATATTTATGGTATGAATAAAGACATTTAGAGAATGTATATTCCATAAACTTTTTTGTGTATTTGCTCATTAAAGAATATTTAATGTTTTTGTTTGATTGTCTGTTATCATGAATTTTAATTTTACATTATTCACAGTTATATTTTGCTTTTAAGGCATTATAAAGTTTTAAATTCCAAAGTCAAAAGTTCTATAATGTCCCTTCTAAATTTACAAGGTAGCTCAGGTGCACATTCTTACAAGAATAACAGATCTCTCTCCAGAAAAGTTGCTACTTGACTACAGTTGTTCACAACTACAATTTTTCATAAGTTAACATTTTTATTACACGGAAAAAGAATTCACTTTGATTCACATTTTACTATTTTTCTTATCAAACTTAGCAATTATGTGACTTTTATTAGATGCTTTTATATCAATACTTAATCATTTAACAAAAATTAATTTGAATCATGCTTTTGTTGTCTATTGTAAATTTGTGTCTATGTATTAATTGGCAAAACTTATAATTTGTTATAGTGTACAGATATGTTTTATTTATAGCATATGCTTGAAACATTCCCTCAGCGTAAAACTGTGGTTCAAAGTTTTAAGAAATTTTGTATTTTTCATTTTTTTTTTTTTTTTTTTTTTTTTTTTTGTATAACAAAAGAGTGAATTTCATTATAAAGAAATAGATTATCAACTTCCCTTTGCTTTCTTGTTTGGATATAAGGACTGTTCGTGAAAATGTCTGTACCATAAACTATGCATTGTCTTTTTGATAATAAGGGTATATTTAATGTTTTGGTATGATATATGTGCTATCATAATTTTTTATTCTGCATTATTAACACCTGTATTTTGTTTTTAAGACATTTTAAAGTTTTAAATTTTAAAGGCAAAAGTTGTGTAATGTTTCTTTTAGATTTACAAGGTAGCCAAAGTGCACATTTTTACAAGAATAACAGATAACTGCCTAGCCAGGAAAGTTGCTATTTAACTACAGTTCTCACAACTTCTATTCTTCATAAGTTAATGTTTTTATTAAAGGGAAGAAAATTCTACTCTGATTTTTCATTTTCTTTTTTTTAATCTTAATGTGAAACAATTGTGTCTTGTAAGGTATTAGATGCTTTTATATTAGTATATATTCATCTAACAAAAATTAATTTGAATCATATTTTTAATTTTCTGTTATATATTGTGTTGTTTTTTCAATTGAGTACTGTATACATACAAGTTTCATTTATAAAATGTACTTATACATTTCCTCTGTTTAAATACCGTTTCAAAGTGTTAAGAAATTTTCAATTTTTTCATCTTTATCTACACTGAAAGAAATAATTTATAAAGAAATGGAATATAAATTTTGTTTTAGAATTTATTGATGATATGAATAAATGATTATTGGGAGAATGTGTTTTCTGTAAACTATGCTCATAAGGATATATTTCATGTTTTGGTATGATATGTCTCTTATCATTTTTGTATTATTCACACCTTTATTTTGTTTTTTAGGCATCATAAAGTTCCAAAGTCAAAAGTTTAATGTTCCTTCTAGATTTACAAGGTGTATATTCATACAAGAATAATAGATCTCTGACTCAACAGAAAAGATGTTACAGGGCTAAGCTCTTCACAGCTACAATTCTTCATTAGTTAACATTTTATTAAAGGGAAGAAGAATTCACTGATTTATATTTTACTATTTTTATTTTCAAACTTAATATATACGATTATGTGACTTTTAAAGTATTAGAGGTTTATATTAATGTTTATTCATGTAGACAAAGTTATTTTGAATCATACTTTTATTTTCTATTTTAATTTTTTTTGTTCATGGTATTTTTTGGGCAAGAATTAAAGTTTGTTATAGTAATAACAAATCTAGTATTAATAACAAATTGTTACAGTAGTAACAATTCTAGTATATAGATCTAGTATTGATATGAATGGGGGCTGTTTGTAAAACTGTATCTCTTCCATAAAGTATATATTGTATCTTTGTTGATAAGGGTATTTTTAATGTTTTCATATGAAATGCTAATTATTATGAATTGTCATTTATTATTTCCGTATCTTATTTTTAATATTTCATACAGCTTTAAATTTCAAAGACAATAGGTATGCCATGCCTTTTTTAGATTTAAGATGTTGCTGCAGTGCATATTCTTAGAAGAATAATAAACCATTACCTTACTAAGATATATAGTACTACAATTCTTCATATTTTTTTTCTTTTAATGAAAAAGTTTACTTAGATTTTGCTGTTTTTTATGTATACCATTACATGATATTTCTGTTTTCTATTTAAACAGTGTTTCAAATGTTCTAGAAATTTGTGATTTCAATTTATTTTTTGTATGTAATTAAAAAAAGTTATTTATAAAGAAATGGATTATGAACTTTGTTTTCGAATTTATAGATGTTCATTGAGAGAATGTGCATCTTCCATAAACTATGCTTTTTGTATTTGCTGATAAGAGCATATTCAATGTTTTGTTATCTTATGTCGTTATGATTTTTCATTTTGTATTATTCATACCTGTATTTTGTTTTTAAGGCTTCATAAAGCCAAAGCCCTTTTAGATTTACAAAGCAGCTAAGAGCGTATTCTTACAAGGATGACAGATCTATGCCTCAACAGTAAAGATGCTACAAGATTACAGGTCTTCACAAAAGGAAAGAAAAATTGAGTGTGATTACTTTTTATAACTTAATATATAATCAATTTTTGTTTTCTATTGTAAAGTTTTATGTTAATGGTATTTTGGGTGTAAAAATTGCAATTTGTTACAGTGTACAGGCAATTTTTATTTATAGCATATGATTGAAACATTTCTTCATTTCTAAACTGTAGTTCAAAATGTTAAATAATTTTGGATTTCCTTTCAACAAAAAGGAGTATGTCAACTGTGTTTTGTGATCTAGTGTTGATATAAATGAGGTCTTTTGTGAGATTGTGTGATTTTCATGCTTAAATTTTCTTTTTAAGTCATCAAAGCTTTATATTTTGAAGTCAAAAGTTGTGTAATGTTCCTTCTAGATTTACAAGGTGGCAGAAGGGCACATTCTTACAAGAGTAACAGATCTGTGCCTCATCGAGAAAGGTGCTACAGTTCTTCATGACTACAATACTTCCTATGTTAACAATTTTTTAAAAGGAAGAAAATTTCATTCTGATTTATACTTTGATATTTTTCTGTAATATATAGTAATCATGACTTGAAATGTAATATTAGATGCTTTTTTATTGATATATAATCATTTAAGAAAAGATAATTGCAATCATTTTTTTTTCAGCTTCAAATGCTTGTATCTGTGCTTTTTGGAAAAAGATTACAATTTAGCAGAGTATGTAGCATAGTAGACAAGTTTTATTTATGATATGTATTTGAAATATTCCTTCAGTTTAAAACTGTGTTTCAATATTTTAAGAAATTTTAGATTTCTTTTCATATTTTTCTATAGAGAGTAATTAATTTAAAATGAAACAGATTATAAACTTTGTTTTATAATATATTGGCGGTATGAATATAGGATTTTTGGAAGAATGTATCTCTTCCATAAATTTGTGTATTAGGTTATATTGTTTATTTGTGGATTTGTGTATTAGGTTTTAAACATGTGTTTACTGTTTTAGTTTGATATGTCTGATGATATGATTTGGTATGATTGGTACATTGTTGTAATAAAAAGTATAATTTAAAAGGAATTGGTTTTAAAACTTTATTTTGCTCAAATAGAAGCTTTATGTAAGAATCTCTTTTCTAAAGTATGCTTTGTATGTTTTATTTTTAATTCATCACAAATACATAATGTAAATATATTGTATAAAGTCTGCATTTTTCCAGATGTTTTTGCCAGTTATGATTTTTTTTTTAATTTATGCATTAATTTTCTTTCTCTGTGATACCTCTGGCCATTTTATAGAAAAAATTATTTTTGATTCCTGCAAATAATGAAAAAATAATTAGTATTGGTAATATTCTTTCTAATGTTATACACAGAAAATTCCATATGATTACTAGTGAATAAAATTATAGTTCAACACATAAAATATCATTAGTGATAAAAGTAAAAATATCTCTTCAATTTGATATAAATTGTAAATAATTTATCCTATTTTTCATACTTCATATTTTTTTCATAGTAGTGAGGTCAAAATACATTCTTCTTCCCTTAAGTATTGGTTCAGAAATTAGAATCTGCTGTTTACAGTTGATTCCAAATGATTATGAATATCCATGGCAACTGTAGACTTAAAATTCTGATACTGAAAAGCAACCTCCTACCTCTTTTGTTCCTTCATCTTTTTGCAGAATTATTTAATTTAATTTCATATCTTTCCTCAGTTATATAAAGTAGAAAAAACATTTTTTGTAAGTCTACAAAAGTATAAAAGTTTTTTTCTTATACCTGTAATGTATAGAGCATTTCATGAACTATTGGTATATAGTGAAAAGGAGAGAGGATCAGTTTCTAGTTGTATAAATATGGGAAGTATCCTTGAGGTACATATTCAACTAAGCCTTGAACTATAACTACAAATTTAATTATCTTAAGACTGGTGAATTGCCTTCAGATTTCATATCCATTCTAGAAAGTGAATCTTTCAAATAAATCCTGTATATAATCTGCCTGTGCAGAGGGATGTTTGAATTAACAACAAAAAAAATCCTTTAATTATGTTTGTAGTGCCAGCAATGCCTGTCATCGTCATTAGATGTGACCCATTTTGTACATGTGCCACATCTCTTAACTTTGTCCAAGTAAGTCATAATTTACTGCTTTTATGACTGGAGTCACCACCTCATATTTAGATAATTTAATAATTAAATGCTATCAGATAATTTAATCGTTAAATGCTGCTGCCTTTATACTATCCTGATTGTGTAAATAGGAAATTGTAAATGATGAATATAAATATTAAAATGCTATGTTTGCAGTATTAAGTGTTAACCATTATTTTTGGGCAAGCACATAATCTGGATTAGAGCTGTTGGTAGCTCAATGTTATGAGTATGTATGGCAAAGTGTACATACATTGTAACAACAATTATATTTATTGTTATGTGCCCTGAAGGCATAAACCTTGTAACCATATAAAAAGCAATTTCTTTTTCTTTGTATTGTGTATTATATATAGTTATTCAACTGTACAGAAAACTGCACAGTTTGACCATGCCCTAGACATTTGTCTAGGCAATGTTCTGACCCTGAGGAAGACTATAATAACCTGTCTTTTTAAAATATTCAGTGTAAGGAAAGGGCTTTGTGTTTCTGAAAAAATAGTCTACAAAACTCAACAATCTGGCTACCTCTATATAATTTTATTTTTAACCCTCTGTACTTCAACAATCTTAAATTAAGAAATATTTCTCAAATGTTAGAATATATTATTTCAAACATATTTAAAATAAACAAATTTAAACCAACAGTGTAAATTTATTGTTAAGATAGTCTTCTTTTCTACAAACTAAAAATTAGACATTTCTCATAAATATTATAAACTATTTTGCTTTGCATAAAGAATTTGGAACTATTTTTAGGTGAAATCTTCTTCTAAAATGTACATTTTTCTTTTTAAATTTATGAATTCCAGTGTTTATTTCAGTAAAAATCAAGTGCATCGGGTAAAACCATAAATAAAACTTTGATTCAGAAATAAAATTCAGTATTGTCCTTTGGTATAGATTGTATGAGTAAATTGTATTGATTACAGTGGTACAGGTAGCAGCATTCACCAAAACCATCTTTTAAACTTTGAATGAAACAATTTATGGGTAAGTGGCAGATCTGAAATACGGTGATACAAAGGGTTAATTAAGATAATTGGATAATTCATATTGCTGTATAATTGTTTAAAATTTTCTGCTAACCTGAAGTTTTCCTATTTCTATGTTAAGTTATGTAATATACAGTAAATCACAAAGCAGTACTTTTTTGCAGTATCCTTTGCTACATTTCTAAGCTCTCCAAAACTCCCTTTACCATTATTATGAAAAAAAAAAAAAAAGTTTCTTATTTATCAGACCAGCTGCTTCACATATCATACTATACTACACATATATATGCTTCACATAAATTTCATTCATTATTATTCTAAAACCTATATTATGTGTCTTCTTTATGGTAGTATCTTTGAAAAATGGCTGTAGTTTTTCTCATACACTTAAATTAAAATTAAATTTCTTTTGATTAACAACTAAAATATTTATTTTGTATTTAATATAAATTCTTTTTGTATGGATAAAATTTATATGGAATAAAATGGACATTAAATGTTAAAAAAGCACAAACATGTAATATTAAAAATAATAGTTTGAACAAAAATTCTTTAACTTTTTTATTATTTTTTTAAGATTTTAAAATTTATAGCATATAATTTTAAATTATTTTAATTTTACTAAATATTTGAAAAGCAACCTTTTTTTTTATGTTTCAAACTTTTTGTGTAAGTTAACAAAAATTCCTGGGTATATTTAAATTTGTGAAATATTAAAACGCAACATACCTGAGATTTTTTTCTGAAAAGTAAAATGAGGGTTAGAGCATGATAAAGAAGCACAACATATCCTTATGGTTGCTGAGAAAGGAGTTAATTTATTTAGTGGGCCATAGCTTTGTTTACATATTCTCTCCTATTATCAGAACTTAACACTTTGATTGGTTTGCCAGTTTGCCTTTCAACAAATACTTGAAATAATTTAAATTTTTCAAACGCTTCAGATTTATTTTTTAAAAAATACAAAAAAGTCATCAGAGATAAATCATCAATAAAAGAAAGAAAATAGTGAGAACCACCCATTGATGAAACATTCATTGGTCCACATAAATCACTATGAACAATACCTAGAATTTCCTCTGCATGGTTAGCTTTACCCTTAGGAAATGGTTGTCTATGCATTTTTCCTTTAATACATGATGAACAATCTGGTAATTTTCTACAAAATGAAAAACCTTCAACCATATCTTTTAATTTTACCATTCCACTTTCACTTAGATGGCCTATTCTTTTATGCAGTACTTCATTTGAAGTACTTGTAATATTGATTAAAGCCATGTCATTACTACTTATTCCAGTTCCACTTGCAACTAATTGATTGCCCTTATAAACAAAACACCGTTCACCTGTAAATGTACTGACCATACCAAAGGTTTCATTTAGGAGTTAACTTTGCACATGAGAACATTACAAAAGGTTACAGCAACCTTTTCCCCATTTCTCAATAAATCAAATGTTACCTTGCTAACATGCTCAACTTCAATTATAGAGCTACCAGTTTCAATTTGGTTAATGCCAGATTTCTTATAACCTTTAATTAGTTCTTTGTATATGATATAAAGCACAAGAATCCATATACCAAATATTGGGATCTGGGTTACAATTCACAAGATAAGCTATGCTTCTTCCCTTTTGTTATATTTTGGCCTAACATTAGATTTCTTTCTGAATTTATCATTCATTGACTGTACCACCCTTTTGACATGGTGACTTATTACAGTCTGAACTTTTATGCCCAAATAAATTGCATTTGAAGTATTTACCCTTAACATATTTCCTATCTTTAACATGTTCATTGAGAAAGGCTTGTTCTTTCCCATCATCTACAGGTTTTATGTCCCCAGCCATTAAATGTGCTCTCACATTATCTACTGTTATAGTTTCACCACAGTTTTTCAAAGCCATTATCAAGGGGTCACACCTATCAGGCAAATTTGCCAGAATTATTCCAGCAACCAATTCCTCATCTGGTTTAGTACCTGTTGACTTCAATTGTGGATTTGCTAAAATTTCCTTATGTAAATACTCAGTCTTATCTTTGTGATCAATATAACATGTATTGACTAAAACTTTTATAATTGAGACCTTCCTTGTCATTCCTTTATTGTCATAAGTTTCAGCCAATTTATCCCATGCATCTTTACCACTAATTAATTCCCTTATGTCATTAAAAATTATTTTACTTACTCCTTCTGCAATATGTGACAAGGCTTTAGTATCTTTTACTTCATCTTCCTTACTACCACTACATAATCCCATAAATCCTTCTTAATTAAATGCAATTTCATGGCAAATTTCCAATCAAGATGATTTACCCTACCTATTAATTGTTTATGGATCCTTCACCCCCATACTTAAATTTTGTGTCAGTAACAAAATAAAAAATTAGAAGTGCAATTCAATAAATTACCTTTGCTTAAAATTAAATTATATTAAATGCTATACATATTTACTATTCATATACATAGCTTCCTGGGCCCATAACCTGATGAAATATTAAAACTCAACATACCTGCGATTTTTGCTGAAAAGTAAAAAGAGTGTTAGAGCATGATGAAGATGCACAACATATCCTTATGGTTGTTGAGCAACGAGTTAATTTATTTAACAGTATCCATAGTGTCAAGCCTCGCGCGTCCCCGGCTGCACTTTCCGATGACCGCACGCCTCTTTTCTATACCTGCTCGCCTATTGTTACTGGAGCAGGTATCTTGGGTTTGCTGATATGCTTAACTGGCCGACAATTAAGTACTAAAACGATTAAATCCTTGACTATACATTTATTAAAAAGATTTTGTCAAAACATATGTACATTCATCATCATACTCAAAAACATGGCTGAAATAAGACCGAGAAAAAAAACAAATTGTGCTAAGCGGAAAGCACCTCTCTCAGTCTCAGCTCTCCCCAGAAGAAATGTCTGTTCTCCTTTGTTCCGAGCGGGCATCTCCTCCGCTGCTGTTCTCCAGGGCCGGTGTGGAATCCCCCCCCCCTCTTGGTCAAGCTTTCGCCTCTCTGATAAAAAATGTCCTTCTCTGCAGCTGGCACAGGCAGAGATGGCATCCCTCGCCCCCTCCTGTTGACGTTTCACCTCCCTGGGACAGGACTTGCCCACCTTTTCTCCAGTTGATCGTCTTCGGCCACCGAAAAAAAAAACAGGGGCCATGTAACACCAACTCGAGTCTTGAGTCTAGTATTACACATAGTTACAAAGTGGGCTACTGGTGCTGCTATCTATTAACATTTAAAACTAACATTTCAAACATAAATCAATGTGCATTTTACTCTTGTTATTAACTCTCTCAATGTAAAACTACAGACATATTTTCGCAATGTATTTTGATTGTGGTATGTGATTACTATGTACAAAAAATATTGTCTCTGTTAAATTAAACTAATTCTAATTAATTACTATTTTTAAAAGTTCTTTTAATTAAGATTGAATGAATTACTGAATTCCCCAGAATGTTCTTTTTATCTTAATAGGACTCATTTATAAAGTGATGTTTAACCATGCTTCTCAGTGAGCTCTTAATTATTAAAAATGTATTCTAATTTATTGAAAGCCCTTTTTTTTTGTAAAGTATATATTTGTGTACAAAATAATATAAAATAACATTTTAAGCCATGTAAATTTTAGCAAAGTGCAAAAACAGCAGGTTTTGCTTAATAGGTAGTTCCAGCTTTTACTTTTTCTTGCACAAAACAATATTTAATATTAATATTCTCTAACCTTTTAGGTTGTTCACAGATTTCTTCAGTTACTTTCCATATTTGATTTTTTTGTAATTAAACTCTCATTAAAATTGTCCATTAGAGTAGAAATCTTTTTAGAATCAACCATGTTGAACTTTTACAAAACAATTTCTAATTAAATAATCTGTTGTAGAATAATACCTATACATAATACCTATTATTTACATTCTGACATATAGATATATATATAAATAAAAAAAGACCCAAATCTTCCATTTTTAATTTTTTTTTTCATTTCAAAAGACAAACATGGTAAAGATAATGAGGACAACTGAATTCATCCTTGTTTTTTTCAATTTTAAGCTCCAAGCTTTACTTATGCACAGGATCAAAGTAAATATTAACAATAATTTCATTCTTCATGGAATGAAAGATGTTCTCATTTGGATTAGTTATTAAATCTGTATAATGCTATACAGTTTATCCTTGATAAATAAACTCTGAATTCCTTTCTAGTTGCACCTTATCCAGTAACCAGTCCCTTTTCACTCTTAGCAAGTAATTTTCGTTTTTCTTTTAGGATGTTTACTCACACTTCAGAGCCAAATTATCAAATTTTCAAATATTAAAAAAATCTTGTTTTACCATAACTTATTATGGGATTTTACTTTAGCTTTATTGGTTCCTGTTTGATTGATTATACACACTGTTGTATTTACAACATTCATCCAGAACTTATGCAGATTTAGATGCCACTAACTTAGTTCTTGAAGCTTCTTTAATTGTTCTTATTTCTCCTCCATCTTTTTCATTTTGCTAGGGAATGTATGCAACAGAAGTTGAA
The DNA here is from genome assembly GCA_032207245.1 of Pardosa pseudoannulata. Taxonomy (NCBI): domain Eukaryota; kingdom Metazoa; phylum Arthropoda; class Arachnida; order Araneae; family Lycosidae; genus Pardosa; species Pardosa pseudoannulata. Next base: position 412,269 of record CM063509.1, read on the forward strand.
TTATTACTTGCAAATCAAAAGTTCTGTAATTTTATTGTTCACAAATTCACTACCATTATCAGATCGTAAAATATAAATACTTTATTTTTCACACGTGCTGCTTTCCTTAAATGCATGCTTGACAGAAAAGAATATCGGAAGAGCTTTCTTTGAAAGCTTTCTTTTCAACACTATCAATGTGTTAATGAGCTAATTTTTCATGCCTCCACTACAAAGGGGTTTTTTTCCCTTCAATTTCATTTGCAATACATTTATTTTGATCTTCACATTCTTTCAAATTTTGTTCTGTGATCATTCTAGTTTTGTTGTTAAAGAATACCATTTTAAAGATTTTACTTTTCCATTTAGCTGTGGCACAAATGTATTTGGTTCTTCATAAATAAATTGAGAATTTGTATAATTCATAAATGATTTGAGAATTTGATATGTACATCCCTACTTTATTTAATGCTTTACCTTGAGAAAATAAAAGTCATTTCCAAACTGGGTCATGTGATCCATTCTGATCTTTAGTTTTAAGGAATTTTTTTTTACCATCAGATGACTGAAGATAAGTTGTGCCTATACAGCTTTGATAAAGTGCCTTCCTTATTTTATTTTGTTTAGGTTCTTTAAACTTCAAATAATTCCCAAACAAACTTATATTTTTAAATTGTTTTGAAGCTTTGCTATTTAAATATCCAGTTTGGAATTTTCAATTTCCATAAGTGCAAAGTATTTTCTATTTTTGTTGTTTTGTCTTTAAGTTTTTATTTTTATGAAAACAAGTCTTTAAATACATTTTCTTCTTATTACAAAAATTACAGATGCTATTTCTGTGCTTAGGAATGTTATTTGTACCCCAAGCATGTTAGTAAGTCACCATTCTCCTTTCTCACCTTTTTGTTTTGAGAATTGATTACTTTTGTCACTCATTTTACAAAAATGTACTTTTAAAGTCCCATTTCTTAGACGGTTGGCCCAATTCTTATATGTCATACCCTGAGATTTTTATTGTGGTTTGATTTTTATATGACTTTGTATAAAACTAAAATTGTTGGCCCAAAACGGTCTTAACACTTGAACAAACTATCAATAACAAGGATCATCATTTTCAAAAGATCTAAATTGATATACCAGGTACTCTAAAACTAGTTTGCAGAGAAAGAAGCCACTTCATTTTATAAAAAAAAATAACCTAAAAATTACCAGACTATCATATTTATAACTTCAATCTTAGAAACCAAAGAATGCATGTGAAATAATGAACAAGTATTGACTTATCAAAAAAAAAGGAAATAAGTGTTAGTGCCCAGTTTGCTTGCATGATTTGAGAAAATATGCAATCATGTGCAAGACCTCATCTTAATTGTTAATTTAACATTAATTAAATGAATAGAAAATAAACACACTAATTTTAATAATGCAATTGCACCAATTTTTTTTTTATTTTTATCACCTATAGATTAGTCAATAAAATAAGTTGCTGTTAGAAAATCTCAATTCAAAAAGACAGTGTAACTCAAAAAATGATCAATTTTCAGTATTAATATAAATTAAAAATCTCTCTATACAAGAAAGATTTTATCTCTTTTCTTTACTTTATTTGTCGCTGTTAGTCACTTTGACCTCAACATTTATCATTTTTGTCACTATTTTTAAGGCACCTGACTTTCACTTTCATGCTTGATACCCCTATACTAATATATCTTGTGGTCTGTCATCATACACTCAGATAACAATACTTTGAATTTTAAGAGTAGGAGCAACGGTTTCTTTGGTTTTCAATCTTTCTTCTACAAGCAAACAGGCCGCTAGATTACTTAGAATTTGTTGTTCATCTGTTATAGTTTTCCATGCAGAAGAGAAATTTTATATTGTTCAGGTAGGGTCACAATTATTTTTTCACATCCCATTCATGAAAAATGCTATCTCAGATATCTTCATACATTTTTCTGTTTTTTTTTTTTCTTTTTACTTCATTGAAACAGGTTAATGTTAATGTAGAGTATGATTATCAAATTGATAATCTGTCTGTGTGTACCTACTCACTTGTACATTGCCAGGACTAATCAAATTTGTAAAATTGTATGTTTATGTTGTTAATATTCTGTAGCTTTGAACTGTTTTAAATTTGACAATATATTAAGTTTGGAATCTATTGTTTCATTTTAAAATATAGGTTTTGTTTTGGATACCTAAAACTGTCCACTGTTTTTCTATACTTTATATCTAAACCATAAAAAAAAACTGCATTGAAGATATGCTGTAGTATTTTGATATGAAAATTCTCTTTGGCTATCTCATTTATACAATCCTATCTAAGATTTCATACTTTCTTTGATATATGCAACTTAAGCATATGAGACAGGAAACAAATCAAACCTTAAAGATTTTTCATAATTACATTTATGTATCTAAGGTTCATAGATTTCTCTAATTCTATTTTTATTTTCTGCTTTTAGATATTTTTTTAACTTTCATGATTAATATTTCTTTTTTATTTGTTTTTGTTTTCCTCTTTCTTAAGCACACAATAAATGATGCAATTTTACTGTTTCAAGATCACGTAATAAATTAATCTCTGATAGTTTTTTTTTAGTATTAACTATTCATATTTAGAATGTATTTATATGTACTACAGTCGATATTCATTTTAATTCTAGATTAACTTGTGACATATAAACTGATAAAAATAGTTATTATTAAAAGCTGTGATAAAAAGTGCTAATATTTTAGTTATTAGGATAGAAATAATTAATGGCATTTACTTTTAGACATCTAAATTCAATTCAAGAGCTTTTATTCTCTGCAACTATGTATGAATTTCACCTTCTTGTATTTTCTTATCCTTTATAGTAATTAAAATATCTATGCATCACTATATAAATTTACTTTTCATATAGGTGCTAATAAATGAAATGTGTCTGTTCGGCGTGTAAAGAACTTGGATTCTCCAAAGTCTTTTTCATTCGTTTATTTACACCAAACACACATATAAGGAAAGGGGAATAAATCCGCACTCAAAAGCTTAACATAATAAAAAAGGGGTTTAACAATCCCCACACTGGGCTAACGCCGCACATTTTTTTTTTTTTACTGCAGTTCAAACTCTGTCACAAAAAGTGGTCACATGACCACGCTGGCTGCGGGCTAGTTCGGCATGCGTAGAGCTGGTCCGAACATGCCGCCCCGCGTTGCAATGTACATAGTACATTCAAGGTTCGTATCATTCATATATCATTACATACAATGAAAAGAAATAGTAATCAACATAAAAACAATTAAATTTATATGACATAGAAATAAACAACTTAACAATCAAGTAATGAAATTACATGGGGAAATTATTCAAATTAATGAAATTATATCAGTAAGTAAATTTGATAAAAATCACAGTATTCTATAACAAAAAACATTTCAAAATTCTATGTTTCTATTGGTAACACGCACAACTTTGAAATAGATCTTTTAAATATACCTGACTTGGTTCTGACATCTGCAACACGAATAATATTATCCTTACCAGAATAAGTTTTCATAATACGCCCGAGAAGCCATTTGCAAGTAGGCAAATTTTCTTCTTTTAACAGGACCATATCGCCCTCTTTTATATTCCTTTTTTCAAACATCCACTTTGTCCGCATCTGCAGATTATTTAAATATGTTACACTCCATTTTTTCCAAATTATATGTACAACCTTGGTAATTTTTTGCCATATGTGCAATCTGTTTGTTTCTATATCTGCAAGAGAAGGTTCAACAATTGATGTTAACGATCGACCTACAAGAAAGTGAGCAGGAGTTAAAACTTCTAAGTCATCAATTTCTGATGACAGAGGAGTTAAGGGACGCGAATTTAGCATTGCTTCGATTTGAATCATTATAGTTAAGAGTTCCTCATACGTAAACCTAGAATTACCTATGGTCCTTTTTAGATAGTATTTAAAAGACTTAACCCCTGCCTCCCATAGACCGCCGAAGTTGGGTGCTCTGGGGGGTATAAATTTCCATTCAATGTTCTCTTCTAAAGAGAATTTCGAGAGATTTTCATCTTGTCTGCTCATCAACTGGTAGAACCTTTTTAGCTCCTTGTTTGCACCGACAAAATTGGTGCCATTATCAGAAATGATAGTTCTACATTTTCCTCTTCTAGATATAAAACGCTTAAGAGTAGCTATCATGCAGTCTGCGGTTAAGTCTGATAATATCTCTAAGTGTATTGCCTTTGTTACAAGACAAACAAATATACAAACGTATACTTTTATGAGGGGTCCTTTTCGTTGATTTTTGTTCTTTATATGGAAAGGACCACACAGATCAACACCAACATAATTGAAAGGAAAATCAGGAGTGACCCGTTCTTTGGGCAAAACTCCCATTTTTTGAGTAGAAATACGAGGACAAGCCTTAAAACATTGAATGCAACTGTGAACAATTTTTCTACAACGGTTTCTCCCATTCAAAGGCCAATATTTTTGTCTAATTTGATACAATAAGTTTTGCGAACCACAATGTAAATATTTTTCGTGAAAATATTGGATTATCAAATCGGTCAACCTACAGTTGGATGGCAATAATATAGGATGTTTTGAATCATAACCGACCGAGGAATTATTTAATCGACCACCTACCCTTATGAGGCCATCTTGATCTAAAAAGGGATCTAAACTTTTAATCTTACTTGTATTATGAACACTATTTCCCTTTTCTAAGGCCTTGAATTCATCCAAAAATGCAGATCGTTGAGCTCTTTCAATTAGGACTTTCTCAGCTAATTTGATTTCCTTACCTTTCAGGGCACCTGAATCTTTAGTACTTGGATCTTTACAATTATGTATAAATCTGAAAATGTAACCTAAAATACAAACAATTTTAAAATACTTATTACTAATCTGTAGTAAGTTATCTAAATATTCTGGAACAAAGTTCAACGAAAGAGTTAATTTCGAGTCCAAGGAGTCTGAATTCCTTTTCATTTCGGGAAGATAGTCCCCAGGAACAGGATCAACTTTCGAAATTGAATCAGGAAGATCGTGGGATGATAAGAAGGGGGGACCCTTCCACCACATAGTGTTACCCAACAGGGAGTCTGCACTAAGTCCTCTTGTCAAGAAATCTGCAGGATTGGTTTTCCCAGGGCAATGGTACCAAGAATTGGGATCTGTCAGGTTTTTTATCTCTTTAACTCTGTTTGCCACAAAGCGTTTCCATCGACTGGTTGAACCTCTGATCCAGTACAAGGAAATCGTAGAGTCAGTCCAATGATAGGTTTTTGTTGGTTTTTTTCGTGTTCACAATTTTCCGTATGCTTTTTGTTAAGCGAGATGCTAACAACGCTCCAAGGAGTTCCAATCTTGGAAGGGAGATCTTCTTGAGTGGAGCAACTCGACTTTTTGACGCTAACAAATTAACTTCAATGTTACCTGTTGCTTTCAAAACACGTATGTAAACAGCAGCACCATATGCTTTTTTACTAGCATCAGAAAAGCTATGAATTTCTATTTCATCAAGGTCTTCCGCTATAGTTGAATTTAGACAAAGTCTAGGAATTTCAATTTTGGCTAATCTTGGAAGCTCTTCGCACCAGTGTTGCCATTCTTTTTTAATATCTGGAGGTAAATCTCCATCCCATTGAATTTTCTGTATCCATAATTCTTGGAAAAGACACTTTACTCGAATTGTAAATGGAGTAATTAATCCTAGCGGGTCAAAGAGTTTTCCCACTGCTTGAGAGAGGAAGCGTTTCGTGTTTTTGTTAAAAGATAGAAAGTCTATTAGTCCCTGGATCTCCATAGTGAGGCAATCCTTTTCCGTGTTCCAAGTCATTCCAAGAACTTTAGTCAAGTTAACACCCAAGCTAACAGAGTTGTACTCAGGTTGAGTGTCAAAATCTTCCTTTTTCCATTCTTCCATCAGGCTACTGTCATTTGAAACCCATTTTCTTAATTTCATTCCAGCCTTTTGCATTATCCCTTTAGCATCCTTTGAAACTTCTAGAGCACTCTCAACGGTATCTTCACCTGCAATAAAGTCATCAACATACAAGCAAGTATTAAGAAGTTTTGACGCCTTCGGATATCTATTACTGAATTGTTTGATATGTTTTTTAATTGTCGCTGATAAGAGAAAGGGTGAAGCACTGACTCCAAATAAAACACGTTTGAATCTATAAATTTTAAGATCTTGCATGAAATCTTCATCAGTCCATAAGAAACGTACAGCATCTCTGTCCTTGGTAGCTAACGATATCTGTAGAAATGCCTTTTCAATATCTGAAATTATGGCAATTTTGTTCAACCTAAAATTAATTAAGATATCAAGCAAATTAGAATTAAGATTGGGGCCTGACCACAAACAGTCATTTAAGGATAACTCGCCACAATCATGGGAGCTTGCATCAAATACGATGCGTGTTTTAGTAGTTAGTCTCTCTTGCTTACATACTGGTTGATGCGGTAAATAATAAATAGGTCTTTCATTTATTTCAGGGGTTGGTACTTTAACTTCTTCAATTATATCCTTCTGAAGGTATTCTCTCAAAATCTCTGCGTATTGTTCCTTCATTTTATTATTTTGATCAAGTTTTCTTTTCAGACTCTGTAAGCGGTACTTGGCGACTCTAAAGTTATCTTTCAGCTCTCTCCAATCTCTTCTCCAAGGAAGTACTACTTCATATCTATTTCCTTTTAATTTTGTTGTTTGATCAAAGATTTGAATAGCTTGATCTTCTTCTGGTTTTAGTTCTTCATCTTTTATTCCCAGAGACTCCAATTCCCAAAACTGTCTTAAATTGTTATTCATTTCTTCAAACTCTTGTATCAAGTTACACTGTCCATATTTATTTGAAGGTGTTACTTCGTTTAAAACTCCAGTTGGAATCCACCCAAAAACTGATTCTTGCAAAATTAGATTCTCATTGACCTTATACCGATTTTGTCTTAAAATTTTATAAAATAACTCAGCTCCAATCAAGGCATGAATTTTTCCCACTTTGAAGAACGTGGGATCCGCGTAATCTATAAATGGAGGCAGTTCAATGTTAGATACATCTAACTGAGTTGATGGGATGTGATCTGTAATTTTAGGAACGAGTAGGAATTCTATATTTTCTTTGAAACTTCCATCCGCATTAAATATAACGGTTTCTGTTTTATTTCGAACATTATGAGTAGATCCATTTAAACCCTTTACAGGAACATTAATTTTACGCTTTGGCAGACTTAATTCGTCGGCGCATTCATTCAGTAATATGTTTACATTCGAAGCACTATCCAATACGGCACGTATTTTGTATCGTTTTCCATAAGCATCGTTGATGAAAATAAAACAAGTACTCAATAACACAGATTTTTTTTCTTTCATTATATTGCTGAGAGTTTGGAAGGATTCAGATTGTAAATTATTATCTACTGACTCTGACACGTCATTTGTGGGGAACGGCTGTTTATCTTTTATTCCAGACGAAACGTTAACTGGCGCCACTGAAACAGTTTCGCTATGCAGTTTCTCTCGATGGAGAAGCGAATTATGTCGTAATGTACAATAAAAGCAAGAAAATTTAGAAGTGCACGATTTTACAGTATGGTTTTGGTTTAGGCAATTTATGCACAATTTATTTTGTTTTACGAAATCATATCGTTCCGAAACACTCATTTTTTGAAAATTAGAACATTTATTCAAACTATGCGAATTTTTGCATAAAGGACACCTCTTAAATTTCAATTTTTCATTGGAATTCAGCATAAAGGCTTTCGATTTGTTAGAATAAGGCGTGCTTTTATTTGAGTGCTTGATAGTGGAATTTCTATTCACACTTTCCAAAGTCGAACTTCTGTTTTCTAAAAACGACATTAATTCCGTGAATTTCGGATACTCTGTTTTTTTCGTTGTGTATTCAAACAGTTTTCTTGATTCTCTGTCTAATTTTTGCAAAATGATATTAACGAGGAATGCATCGGAAAGGTTATTTTGTTGGTATTTTAATACCTTCAGCGCTCTTAAGTTCTTGTTTATGCAATCAATAAAATTTCTCAATTCCATTGGCGATTCATGTTGAATCTTTTCATAGTTTATTATGGCTGTCAAATGAATATCTACAAGTAAACGGTGATTCTCAAATCTTTCTGTTAGTGCCGCAAATAAGGACTCGAACGAATCGTCAGAGCTTTCTAGCTGCTTAGCTTCGGCGCTTAGAGATGCGCGCAAATAATACAGTTTCTGAGCATCATTTAATTCATCATTGTTTATAATTAAATTTGTAAACTGCATCTTAAATGTAAACCACTCGTCATATTTACCACTGAATACAGGTAATGGTATGTCCGGTAATTTTACCTTTGTGTTATTAACACTTTTGGTTTCATTGTTCTCAACATGTTTATTAACTTCATTTACCTTTAAAGATTGAAGTAAGGTATGGAGACTTACCTCAATATTTTCGAGGCGATCTTCCATCTCATCTAATTCTTTTTCAAAGGCAGGTAAATCCTCTATATCTGGATTATCATAGTATGATTCTCTGAATTCATCAACTTTCGATTGAAGGTCAGATAGTTTGCGAAGTTTGATTTCCAGTTGAGTGTTCGTAAAGACTTTCGTTTTCGAAACTTCTTGGACATAGTTTTCAAGTTTTGTTATAGTACCTTTGAGGGTACTTTTCTTTCGATTCATTTTATCCATAGTTTGCGCTGGGGCTCAAGACGGACCAAAAAAATGTTCGGCGTGTAAAGAACTTGGATTCTCCAAAGTCTTTTTCATTCGTTTATTTACACCAAACACACATATAAGGAAAGGGGAATAAATCCGCACTCAAAAGCTTAACATAATAAAAAAGGGGTTTAACAATCCCCACACTGGGCTAACGCCGCACATTTTTTTTTTTTTTACTGCAGTTCAAACTCTGTCACAAAAAGTGGTCACATGACCACGCTGGCTGCGGGCTAGTTCGGCATGCGTAGAGCTGGTCCGAACAGTGTCAAAAGTAATTTTCTTGTGTCTCCAGGGAAAGTTTATTATTTTTAAATTTTTTATAATGTACATGTAATGTAATGTTTTATGTATGTTTTATAGTGACAAGAAAGGAGAATGTACTTGCCAATGCTTTCTTGGAGCATATGCTTTATAAGATAATTCATTACTTAAGTCTTTTTTCAAGTATATATTTCTTTAGTAACAACATATTAATATGTTGGACTAATATTTAAGCCATGAAGAAAATACTTTGTTATATCTTATCACTGGCAGGTAATGGCATAGAAACTAACCATCCAAATGCTTATCTTTTTGTCATATGTTTACATTTTAGTAAGCCCTATTGGTTATTAATTTCGAAATAGAAAAAGTGTCCATCTGTATAAACAAAAGTACATCGGTAGAAAATTAGGGGCTTTATTTTGTATGAAAATTCCTGAATACATCTTCAGTACTTGTCAAATTATACTTCTTTTATCCTTTTAGAGATGGTCATTATCTTATATTGGAAGATGCTTAAACAAAATGCTTAAACCACCACTGGATGCATATGAGCTGTTCATGGTAATATTATAGTCATGAAAATTATTTTATATCACTTTTGAGGCCTTCTCCTTCTTACTCATGTAAACCATACATAGTGATTTCGTTATGATGAATGAATGAATGATTACTCTCATCCTGCCTATATGCTCTTTAAGCTGCGCATAGTTACTTTAGCTCTTTGCTTATAATCTTATATATACAGTTGCTATGTTTCTATGAAAAAGTATAGTCTTACACAGTGATCTTCAAAATTTTAAGACTCATGGCACCTTTGGGCAATATAATTTTAACATTAAGGATTTTATTTTTATCTTAAAATAGTAAAAGATATTAGAACAGAAAAATAAAATTAATTTCAGTTTGGAAAATTATAAATATTTTAAAAAGTTTTAGAATGCTGGTAAATTTATTTTTGTCACAAATAAATAAGTAGTCTTTTAGTGATTAAATTATCAAATTTTATAAAAATCAGTCTAAGCAACTAAAATTGTTAGTTCTATTTTTTAAATTCCTAAAAATAAAAAATTGGTATATATCCATTGCATATACCAGTATCTATTATTTTTACATTTAACTATTATGTTATTTAAAAAATTATTTCTTTTTTTTTTGTATTAACATAAAGGTTTTGCTTCTGTTGAATGGTAAAGAGTGTCATTTGATAATGTGTTCCATCTATTATAATTCCCCTCAAACATTTCAATGGTTAAATTCACCTGACAACATATTTCAATTTTTTATTTTCATGATATAAATAAAATAGAACAGTGAAAGTTCAATAAAGTTGTATCTAAAAATTTTATTGAACCTTTAATGTTTAAAGTTACCCATTAGTATATTTAAAGTGAAATTATAGAAAGAATATTTATAACTTTCATTTAGTTTTATGGGATATTAGTTGTTTTCTTCTTAACCTAAGTGTCTTCTGCTAAACTGTTTGTTGAGTTTAATTTTTAACTTATAAGACTTATGTTATATAAACTTATGTATATATTCTTTTATCAGAATTTTGATATTTTTAATTAGTGATATTGGAATTGTAATATTTAATTAAATAATTCTGTTATAAAATTTATAGATTTTTTTTTACCCCTTTATTTTGTATGTAGAGAATATCTATAATTGTTGGTTAAAATTTTATGAATAGATTTATTTGCTTATTAATTGTTGCAAATGTGTAGATGTTTTGTTTTCTATCCACTGCTACTCTGTACACACTTTTTAATTTGTCTAAATACCTTTTATCTCTTCATTTATATTTTAAAAGTTCATTGTCTGCTTATTTGTTTTATATTATAAAAAATAGTCTTTTCATTCAGCATTATTATCATTATTAGTTCATTTCACAAATACATATATAGTAAAGAAATAAGTTTTTTCTACACACTAATTTATTAATGAAAAATATGTTCTTAGCTATTGTTTACTTATAAGATTGTGAAGTTCTTTAGTTAAATATTTGTTAAATTATTGTTTAACAAAATGTGAAGATGTGATTATCAAAATGTGAAGGAATTTAATAAAATGTGCTTTATGACTGCTATTTTAATTTACTGATTCTGAAGTTGTAATGATTTCAAATCTAATCACAATAAAAGGACAAATCTGTTAATCCATAATCTTACATATTTATTTTAGGGTCAACTTGAGTTTTCAGCCCCTTTCCCTGTTTATGGCACTATAAATATGGAAAATATGTAGCCACAATATCCAAACAGCAATGTAAATCAAAAAAAAATTCCCCACTATAGAAACAAATATCTGAATATTCAGAGAAATAAACAAACAATATCTAAGCTGAAAATTAAATTTATTAATTTTGATTTAATGCAGTTACATTTGAAAATCAAAGTTGCTTTTTTTCATCAAAATTACAAACATCATAAATGTCTGGGCAAAATTAACAAGAAAGATAATCAAATATCAATAGAAATATAAAATTACAAAATAACACACAAAGAATACTATGTATGAAATTTATTTATTTAGGAATAATTATTTTTACTCTTAATGTATCTCAGTTTATACATTAAGTAAAAAACAGTCATAATCTTATTTTAATGATGTGTTCATCTGGTAAAACAAAACTTAAAGACAAGAACAAATTAATGCTTCATAATATCTGCAACAAAAAGGGCAAAGCTGTTACTCATTTAGCACTACCCATGGGACACGTGTAGCTTAAAGTATGCTACGGACACAAGTAACACTATCCCCCATTATTATTTGTAAGATATACTAATTTTATCTTGCAGGCATTTAAGGGGTTAAGAAATTTGTTTTTAGAATCTTATTGAATTAATGTATGGACTTTATAAAATTAAAGATAAGGCAATTGATTCAGATTCTGCATCTGATGGCTTTTGGAGAATTTTTGTTGTTTTCCTGATGGGCTTCTTTTTGGTTGAATATAACTGGCGTTGAGCTATAATATTTTTGTTGGCTGGTGTTGTAACAGGCTCAGTAATTTTGGGAGTGAAACATTTATTCTGTGAACTGTTGCGAATTGCATCTAATTTTAATCCCAATGATAAAAGAGTTGAATTTATAAGTTTAAATTCCTCAGCTGTAGATGCAGCATCAACATAATTTATAAATTTCATCTTCATTGCCTTCTTCCTTTCTTCCGAACATGAAGCATCAGGCACATCTTTTTGTAATTCTTTCACCAATACCTCACACTCATTATCTTCATCAATTATCAATTCGCCAATGTCTTCCCTAGCAATAGCAATTTCATTTTTTTCTCTGTCCTTTACTCTACAAATGGATATGCTTGCACATGTTCCATTTAATTGCAGAATCAGGACAGCTACAAATATACGAATGAATGCAGGCTTTGCAATATTTGCAAGAAAGTTGGCATTTGCATTCAGTTCTAAATTTCTTTATAGTGTAAATTTCTTTGCCATTTGAGGAGGATATATTCCAACCATCATCATCTTTATAAATTGTTGATGTTAAACTTAAGCTGGTTTTGTGATGGTTTCTCAGATCAGAAAGTTTTTTTTTAATTTTACCCTTTGATATAAGAATTAGTCTGTTCAAAACTTTATCGCGGATAAATCTCATTATTGAATAAAGAGCTTTATCCAATCTTTTTACAGTTTTGCCTTTTAGATATATGTATTTGAGAGTTTTGTGTATTCTCTCTATGTGCATATTTGTATTGATACCTGAATGCAGTCTATAACAATATGCCCAAGATGTACAATTTTTAGAGTAATAAGTGTCAAAATAAATGGCAAATTCTTTAGTATCAGGATCCTCATACAGATTTTTAAGGCTTTTGTCGAAAATTAATTTAAATGTATATCTCTCTCCTCAAGAAGTAGTCTCAGTAATTTATATACTTCAACCTGCTTTTCCTTATCTTTAATTTTTTTAAAATTATTGTGCCATGCTTTATCCACATGCCAGGTACAGTAAAGACGTTTCTGTGCTGCACCCATCACATGACACCAAGCTTTATAATAGAAATCTGCCATATCAGACATGAATACTTGTGCCTGAATAGTTCCATTAATTTCTTTTATTACATTAAAAAATAATTGTGTCATATATATTCATCAGAACGGCTCGAAATCGTAAAAGCACAAGGAAATCCCTGACACATATCATCTAGCACAAGCAGGGTAGTTAGCTCAAAACTATAATTATTTAAGCCATGTGTAGAGTCGATGCAAATGCGGTCATTTCCAAACTTTCTCAGAATTTCTGCCTGTGCTTCATTAATTATTATCAATACAAAATCATTTGATTTAAGATTTGGATGCGACTCAATTATTTCTCCTTGGGGTTTATAAAATAAAGAACAAGATAAATTTTGTTCCTTCATTTCTTTTACCCATAAATCCACACTTACAGCATCATTTGGGTGTTTAATTGCATCAGAACCAAGCCCAAAAGTCCTTTCTATGTTGTGCAGGTCCTTTTTAGTTAAGAGATGCAATCGCTGCAAGCCATCACCAGAAATATTGCTGTGGATGTCATCAAGGATTGGATCCATTAGCAATTTTGCTGCTAATTTTGTTGCTAGGCTCTCCTTTTCTTCCGCTGTTAAATTTAAATGGCCAGTTCATTTTTATGTCCAACGTGTTTGCTTTGGAGTTTTATACAATGACGAGAAAAAATTGCTAACCGTTGGCGAAAAACATATTGGCGTCAATTTGGAGTTGATCAACCGAGTTGGCGAAAAACCAGATTTCACGCCAACGTTGATAATTTTTCATGGGTGCGTGTCATGTACGAGTCTACCACACTTCTGACATGGTAAGGTCTCAAAATGTATTGGCAACCCTAAAAGAGGAAGCTCATGGTTGTTGTTGGCGAAACTTTATCGCCTATCTAACTTGAGGTAACCTCTCAGTCTGCAATGGCAACCCTAATAGAGAAATTCATGTTCATTCCTTTTATGGGATATACAGCCAAAAAGTTTTTGAAGGGTAACATTTCTAGAATTATTCTATCTGATAGTGGTTGTATTAAAAGGCGCCTTTATGACGAATATATTAAACCTTTATTTAAAAATAAACTGACAAGAATGCTGTTTTCCCAGAGTAAAATATTTTAATCTAGTTTAACATAATCTTCAAATAAAATTTTATTTTAATAAATCTCCCACATACATATAATATAATCACTTAAGTTCATTAATTCATTTTTTCTTTTAATCTTCATTTAAAAGGTACAATACTTTTTTTAAACTACTCTTTCTACTTTTTTTTACTACTCTTTACTAGTGTGAAATATGTGTAAAATGTATCTTTCAAACTTTGAGGTATTTATGACTTATGCAAACTAAATGTTTTACAAAATAAAATATCCACTTTTAAGTAATATTGAGTAATATTACTTAAATGAGTAATATTTTTTAACACTTTTTGTTAGTCTATTAAATTAGTAATTTTTTTTTAATTATCTTTTGTCCCATGTCAGTTTTTTGCCTGAAAGTGATGTAGTGATCCATTAATAAACTTAAAGCAATGATTATCATAATTAATTTCTACTTATTTATGATTAATTTATAAAAAATTGACAAAGTATTTTACATGATTTGGTGAAAAAAAAAATGTTTTATAATGTTAGTACAACTTACATTGAGAGTTTACCTTTCCGAGCTTTTCTTATCTTTCATTTCATAATAAATACATGGTGTCATAAAAGATATAAAGTTTTAAATTAAGTAAGTGATGAGGAAAAAATATAACTAAGAGAGAAAAAAATCTAGTTTACTGCAGCATGGACATTTTAGTGTGTTTATATTAGCATGAAGTCCTATAGGAACAAACTGTATAAAGCAATTAGTTCAGAAACAAGGCACTATTTTAAAAACAAAAATTAAACACAAGAAACATTGTAGTCTACAAAAAGGCAATATAAATTTCAAATTTTAGAGAAAAGGGTAGTAAAACTATTTTATCCTAAATGCATAAATGTACAACATGCAAAACATAGTTATAACCATTGATTATGCAAATGCCATGCACATTAAAGTGCAAAGAGTTAATTACAATTATACTGCATTACATAATACAATAGTCACAAATACAGGTCTACCACTTAAATTTAACAACCATAGTATTATTTAAAATATAACAAAAATATATTCAAGAAAGCAGAGTTTAATATCTATTATAAACAATATAATTCACTAACACATACTCTAATGCAAAAGGAACAGTTACTATACATTATACGCAACAAAAATTTAAAATTAGGTATATACCTTTAGTTAAAAATAAGCAATAGCTAGCAAGTCTTATCTTTGAAGCAGAAAATTTAAGTTTACTTCTACTTCAAAAGATAATTCCAACTGGCTTTTTTTATTTTTTTATTTATTTTTTTTATTTTATTTTATTTTTTTAATTTTTTTGTAGACATTTTTCTTTTTCTCTTACCTACATCTGAAAAAAAAAATTAGCAAATCAGCAAGAAAATCATTAATTATAGAATTCAAATAAACTAAAGACATGCATCAGGGAAGAATGACAATATCATATTTACTGTAAAAGCTATTACCCAAGGTAGCGGTCACACACTTATGTTTAAATTTATTGTTTGGAATATGCTACATAACTATCATACAAAGAAAGAATTTTGATATCTTATTTAAATTTAGACACTATCTGATAAAGTATTGTATATAAATTTTCTAAAACTATTAACATTTAGTTGGGCATTCAAGCTACCACAATTAATTAGTTGGTATGCATAATAACATGTATAAACACCACAACTTATTGAATCAGTTTGAAGAGTATGCTTAGGAGATATCATTTTCCACAGAAATTTACCATTAAGGTAGATGTTAAATACATTACTCCACTTTAAAATAATATGATTGTAACAATTATTGATAGTGTCACTTAATGGATCTAATACATTAAATACTTTTTGAGTTACATCAGCAATCATTAATATCCAGTGGGAATTTAAACATATCGACATAATAACATATTTAGTAAAGTTAAGAGGATGTTGTAAATGAAACATATTAGATCTACCATGATTAATATATTGTGTTATAACAGAATCTAAAAATAATATATCTCGACTACCATTTAAAACTTTACTAATAAAAGCATTTATAACATTATCATATAACCAGCCTTTTTTAAAATCTGATGCAAATGACTTTAAATAATTTTCCTCAACATTAGAAATATGTGGGTCTAGAGATTTTAGTTCTAAAATGCTTAAATTATACTCATTAACTTTTAAAACTGGTGATAATATGTTTTCATTCAGGTTAAGTGCTGGTGTAATATCACATTTTTCAGAGCTTTTAGAAACTATCTTTTGTGATACAGATTTAAATCGTTTTGGAGGAGAGTCACAAGTATCATTATCTGTTGGCAAAATTGATTTTAAATTATCCTTAGGAGAAGTGCAAGGTGATTTACGTTTCTTATTTTTTTTAAAGCTTTTAATTGGAGCAATCTTTAAACTCTGGGATTTTACTGTTAATTTAGAGTTTGGCTCTACATCAACTTTGTTACTTATAGCAGCTCGACATTTTGACACTAGCCCATCCAATGCTGAATATACAGTTTGCATCATATCATTTGGCATATCTGGATCCCAACAAAGCTTCATTAAATCCGAACATAATTTTTCACAAGCAGTCACTTTATTTACAGTTTTTGGTTCCTTTCTCAAATTAGATTTAGCTTTTAATTTAGTCTTTACACTTTTTTCACTACAATTTTGGGGCACTAACAAATTTCTCACAAGGTACGAGTGTAATTTATGAATGTGCTTGCACATTAAGTTTTTATCAGGGCAGCTGCATGAATACAAATGGCTGCATAAGTCCCTACAGATATGCTCTTTACATTTATAATAACAAATATCAAAAGGACAACTTTTACAATTTCTTTTAACTATGTAACTTTTAGTTCTATCACTCTGAGAAATTACAGACCATGAGTTTGACGTTACCTGACCTAAATCTGTATCAAGAATTTTCTGACTTTTACTGTGCGATTTCATACATGAACTATCCATATCCTTGGGTGGCATATCTACTAGTAACTTATATTTATAACTTGAATAGGTATCCTGCTCTGCTGTCAAAAGGGTATTAACTAACTTATCTACTCTTCTATTAAATTTACGCTCAAAATAATAAGTTTTCAATTTATTATGAAAAGACTCACAAAACATATTTGTATCTGTTTCACTATGAGGAAAGTTTCTGTAAGCTAAAGACCATTCACCTAATCTATTACAGTAGTTAGTTTTAAAATATTCAGCAAAAGATTTACATACTTCTAAATATTTAGAAATGAAACTGTCTAGTAAGGAGTGGAATTCAGTTTTAGATTTCTCTCTCAATAATTTCACTAAATCCTGGCGCAGGGAAATTTTAACAGAATCATCCTTAACTTTAGAATGTACTTGACGCATCCAAGTTCGGAAAACATGCCAAGTACACAACAAATGTTTGGTATCACCAAATACTGAAGATAACGCTGGATATAAAACTTTATCATCATCTGTCATAACACAATTTAAATTTAAGTTAGGTAATCAACATTGTTAGTAATAAAGTGGGCAACAGGATAACCACAACCAAATTTATCTGGAACAATTAAGTTGATTAAATAAAAACCATATTGGTTTGTATTATGGGTTGAATCTATGCATAGAATTCTTGAGCACCCTTCAATCATCATTTTACTTTGCTCTAAAGTTTGAATGCCCAATGCAAATGCTGGACTAAAATTAAGATCTGTGGGACCATAAAGTGTCCTTCCACCAACAGGTTTATAAATTAAAACTGGGTTGTATGATTCGCTCTTTAGTTTTTCTACAAATAAAGCTACAGTATAAGCATCATCCCGATGAAACAGTGAGCTTTGAATTACAGTCCTCTTATAAGAACTTATAGTTTTGTTAGAAAGATATGTTTCTTTCAAAGGAAAGTTAAATGCTCTAGTCTCTCTTCCCTCAGCTCCATCTTGTAGTTTTTCTTTTATTTTTCTTATTGGAACACACATCTCTAAATTATACTTAATAGCATCCCTAATACTTCTCCTCAATGGTTGAAATTTGCAATTTTCAAAGCTGATATCATGATTATGCTCTGAAAAATAAAACACTCTAACATTTTCATCTGATTCATGTGCATATATCCTAACAGGGCAATCATAATTTGGAATCGTACCTTTCCGATTTCTGCGGTTACTTATTCTCTTAAATAATGCTGGCTTGTAAAACTGACAACTATAATAATGACAAATTTTATCTTTTATCTTTATACTACCCCTAAATTTCTTAAAGGATGTAAATGTTGCTGCACCTTCAAACTCTAGCCATTGTTCAAAAGAAGATGCAGAATCAAAAGTGATATCTTTCACAAAGTCTACCTCATGATCAGCCAGTAAATGTTTAATCAATAATGACATACGAGTGAAAGATTTGCAACAACCTGAGAAAACACATCCAAAACATGTTGAAGCTGTGTCTCTAGTACAAGATGCTGTATGCAACTGAAAGCTTTGTTTACTGAAATAGTTAACTCCATAGTTAATAGTTAATTTTATGCTCCAATAGTTAATTTTATGATTATGTGCATTTATACAACTTCAAAAATTATATAAAACACAAGGAATGGAAATATTTTTCTGCAAAGAAAGATTAACATTAGTATCTGTAATTTAACCTATACTTAACTGCTCTTATGCTTATTATTTTTCTCTGTTTTAATTAAAATATAAATAACATATATATACAGATTTGTTACTATATATATATGTTATATATATATATATATATGTTAGGATTGAGAGAGCAATTCTAGGTTTCATGGACGTAACAATCGTTTATTACAAATACGGACGGTTACACAAAAAACAAATACATAAATTTACGTCGAATGAAAAAATAAGTTTAGATATTAGCGTCAAAACAAAAGGTCGAAAGATGCGTCTACTCCTTTCGCCGTCTCTCTCTCATCGTTGTTCCGCGTGTTCTGTCTCTGGCACGCCACTCTGTGTTGCGCGCGCAGTCCAATCGGAGTACAGCGGAGATGAGGTGTTCTCTCCCTTCACACTCGTCCATCCTGAGGAGTCTTGGACCCTCAAGACTTGAAAGAAAACAATCGTCAACATCTGCAAATAAAAAGAAAACACAAGGAAAACAAAAGAGAAAAAGAATAATGTTCAGGAAAAAAAATGTCCGTCGATAGCTGCAACGTCAAACAGCAAGTGCACTCAGAAGAATAGCTCAAATGTCACTGGTAAAAAAAAGAAAGTCCAAAATTTGTGCAAGTCGTCAACAGTAGATCAGTCACAAGTCGTTGTTGAAATCAGGTGGGAAAAGATGATGAAATGTGAGGCCAAGGCTTCATATGATCAGCTGCGGTCGATGTAGTATTGGGTCCGGGATGTTGACCTAGCTTTCGCACATCATATCTGTCGTTTGTCTTCACTGCAGTAACTTCGTAGGGACCGTAAAATTTTGAGTACAATTTGGAACCAGTCGAAAATTGTGTTTTTTGAATAGCTACTAAGTCACCAATCTTGTAAGTATTTGGTTTTTTTCGACGTTTGTTGTATTGAATTTGGGAACGCTGTTGATGTTCGAGAATATTTTTTCTTGCTGTGTCTCGGAGGTTATGTTTTTCTTGCATGATGATGTTTGAATACTCTTCGTCCAATATTTGTTTGATACGTAAATCTTCTTTATTTTTCATTTTGATACCAATCATTAGCTCAAATGGGGTAAAATGCGTGGTCGTCGAGGTGGTACTATTTAATATTCTTTGGACGTCGGGAACAAATTTAAACCATTTTGCTGGATCGTCGATGGATAGTTTAGCTAGTACAGGTAGTAAAACTCCTTGTAAACGCTCTACCTGGCCGTTGCCTCTTGGTATACCGGTAGTAATTACTGCGTGATCGATGTTTTCTTGGGAGCAATATTCAGCGAAATCGGAGGATGTAAAAGCTGAACCACGATCTGATATGATTCGTGATGGGTTACCAAATGTAATACTTTGCAGTTTGAGCTTTTCAATTGCATCGCGGGATGCTGTTGATTTGACGGGATATAACCACGTAAACTTGGTGAAAGCATCTACGACACTGAAAATGTATTGATAAGTCTTGTTCGTCGTCGGGAGTGGTCCTAGAAAGTCAATATGGTATGTTGATAATGGAATGTCACCTTTCGGAATGGAGTGTAAAAGACCTTCCTTCTTTCCGCGTTTTTTGTTACAGAGGATGCACTCGATACAATTGGCAATTACATTCTCAATCTGTCGTCGGGCTTGTGGAATGTAAAAATCTTGACTGAAAAGGTCTTGAGTTTTAGCAACTGCGAAATGGCCTTTGTTGTGAATTAAGCGTATGATCTCAGTTTGCATGATTTGGGGTACAACAATTAATTCACGATCTTTCTCGATTTTGTAAACAAGGTTATTTTTTAGTATATGTTCGGAGTCTTGTCCGGTTTTAATTAGGATTTTGAGTGTTTTGATGTAGTCATCTTCGCTTTGTGCTTTAGAGATTTGTGATGTAAGATCTGCATCAAGACATGTCGTTAAGTAAACGGGATTTCGACTTAAAGCGTCGGCATGTTGTAAAAATTTTCCAGGACGGTGTATAATTTCAAAATCGAATTCGTCCAAATACATTGCCCATCTGGCAATTTTGGGGGTAAGATCTCTTTTTTGCAATGTTTGCTGGAAAGCAGCGCAGTCAGTCACGATTTTAAATTTGCTTCCTAAAAGATAATTTCGAAATTTCTTTACCGCTTCAATAACGGCAAGTGCTTCAAGCTCGTAGCTAGAATATTTTGACTGCTGTGGCGAGGTCTTCCTACTCATATAATGTATGGGATGCCACTTGTCATCATCATCGGATTTTTGTAATAGGACAGCACCAAGGCCAAAAGAACTTGCGTCTGTGTGCAATTCTAGAGGTGAATTTTGGTTAAAAATATGCAAAACTGGTTGATTCGAAAGAGAATCCTTGAGGGCAAGAAAAGCTTGATGTTGTTCAGGGCCAAAATGGAAAGATGCGTCATTTCTGAGCATATCAGACAAAGGTCGCGCAATCAGTGAGTAATTCTTTATGAATTTTCGAAAATATCCTGTTAAGCCCAGGAAACTTTGAACCTGTTTCAACGTCTTCGGCAAAGGAAAATTTTGAACGGCAAGTGTTTTCGACGGTGATGGTTTGATTGTATTATTCTCGATTACATATCCAAGAAATTCAATGCGGCGCTGTAAGAATTGGCATTTCTTAAGATTCAAAATTAAACCAAAGTCCGATGCTACTTCTAATACACGTTGTAATTTTTGGAGACCGTCGGCTTCATCCTGTGAGGGTATTATGATATCGTCCATGTAGATGATAACGATTTTTTCACGAATGAGATCGCGAAACACTCTGGAAACAAATCTTTGGAAGACACTAGGACTATTGGAGAGACCAAACGGGACTTTCAAAAACTCATATTGGCCTTCGTGGGTGACGAACGAGGTGTATTTTGTGCTGTTAGGGTTCATCGAAACATGGAAAAAACCGTTCTTCAAATCAAGCGAGCTAAACACTTTGGCTTGTTGCAACTGGTCCAAAGCTTCGTCAATGAGCGGGATGGGAAATTTATCTCGAATTATTTTTTTGTTAAGGCGTCTATAATCCACGCAAAGTCGGTATAAGCCATTTTTCTTCTTACACAGAACGATGGGGGAAGCATAATCAGAACAACTATTCGCAATTATGCCAGCGTCTAACCATTCCTGTATCTGTTTTTCAACAATTTTTTGTTCCGCAAATGGCAATCTACGAGGTCTTTGGGCCACTGGGACATCATCTGTCAAAATTAGAGTCATTTGTAAATCAGTTTGTTTAGTTCCACGAGGCTTGTAATTATTTATCAGGGTTGACAACTGTGTTTTGAGATTCGGATCTAGAATGTGACTCAAGTCGTAGGACGATGTATCTACTGAATCAGCTAAATATGAAAATGGGTATGCTGAATTGTCAATAAGTGCATTTTTACTCATTGTCGAATGTTGTTGGGAATTTATACGAGAAGTAATACAAGTTTGATCAACGTTGTGGGTTGGTGAACTGGTTACAATAAAAGTAGTAGTCTTCGTCAACGATACAACACCATGGGAAATATTCAAATCACCTTGCGCCAGTACATCAGCACCAATCAACATAGGAAATTGCAAAGCCGTATTCGGGACAACACAAATATCAGAATGAAATTCAAAACCATCGATAAAAATAGAAGCTGAAAATGAACCTAATGGTTTCACCGTAGTATTTCCTAAACCGTGCAACAAAACGTTTGACTCATCTAAAAAACAGTTAGGAACAATTTTTTCTAAAAATCTCTTCCTTCAACAGTGTTTTGTTCGACGCAGTGTCAACAACAGCAGAAATTTGGATATTGTTGATTGTTACAGTCTTGGCGAATAAACTAGTAGAATTTTGGGGATGCACAATTGTAACATGTGATTGTACCTTCTTAGACGGACAATTAGCCGCTTTATGTGAACCAAATTGTTTGCATTCAAAACATTTCATTCCTCGGTCTTTATTAGGACATAAACTGGAGATGTGATTTCGTTCACCGCAATTGTAACATAATTTTTCCATTAATTTGGGTAAGCGTGGTGCAGTGTTACCAGCAAAAGTCTGAGGTTTTGAGGTAAAATTATTCTGATTATTTTTTTCTTCAGTAAAATTTTTACGATTATCTGTAGAAAATTTATTATTGAAATGCTTATGAGGTTTAAAAGAACGATGAAAATTATTTTCTGATTTGACATCCGCTAAATAAAGCTTTTCAAAGGAACGTAACTTTTGTTTAAATTCGGAAATGTTAACACAACCATATAAAATTAGTTTAGCTTGAGAGTCTGGTAAACCGGAAATACAATACTCAATTAGCGATTCGTCATCAATGTTACCTTGACTCGCTAACGCACGCATTGAGATAAAATATTCTGTAACAGTTTCATTTCGCTTCAATTTTCGAGAACTAAGTATTTTATGGACATCAATGGATGAAATTTTTGTGCCAAATTCAGTTTTAAGGTGCTCTTTAAGATTATCAAAAGAAGTAATATTTTTCAAAGACAATACAAAAATACGAGCTGGATCAATTAATAATTTTTTTGTAATCAAAACTTTTTGTACGTCATCATTGAGACCGTAAGTAGAAAACAATTCTTCTAAATCAAAAATAAAATTGTTCACAGAATAGGCATCTTTTCCTGAAAAAGAACGTGTAATTTCGCTTATCTGTGGTAACAGAAACCAAAACGAATGACCGTCGAATCTGCTAGCTGCTGGAAAGTTCATATAATTGTTTGAATCACCACGAACAAGAACAGAATTTGTTTCCTTTCCATCGCAAAGGTCGACGCGAGAGGAAAATTGCTGAGACAGACTGTCTGCAACGTCGGTGGCTGTAGCAAGCTGGTGATGAGGGGGAGAAACAGATATTGGCGCTTTCGATTCATCACCGGAAATGATTTTGCCTGCTAAGTTTGAAGCGGTGGGAGAAGAAATACTTTCGGTTTGAATATCATCGTCGGAAGAAAAAATTTCAATCGTACTTCGAAAGGAGGTAAGATCAGACAGGAATTCAAAAATTCTGTCACACAAAATTTGTTCGGATCCGGTAAAGTCAATATGCAAGAAATTACACACACAAATAAAATCAGCTAATGTAAATGTTTCGAGAATTTTTTGTTTTCGTTTTACAACATCAAAATTTTCTGGGAAGTTTGTAAATTGTCTGAGTCTTTTACGTGTCGACCGGTCAAATGGTAGGTCCGACACGACGTCATTTAATAATTTAATACTTCGAGTACTTCCACATTTTAAAGATCGAGAAATTAATGGAATGTCATTTAGCGATATTGTCGCCATTTTTAAAATAATATGCAAAGGAACGGACTCACCAGAGTTGAATAGTCATGCGTCAAGTCGTCGGCAAATTGAAGTCGTTCATATCAGAATAATCCAGGGAAAAAAAACAGGTCCAACAGTCTTATAGTCCAAACGGCAAAATAAAAATGTTCAAAAGGAAACGCAGAATGTCCAAGTCAGGAATCATCTTCGTAGAAGGCGTCGAAACCAAAAGCGCGTAGGTCGTCAAGAACTTCTGATACCATTATTTGTTAGGATTGAGAGAGCAATTCTAGGTTTCATGGACGTAACAATCGTTTATTACAAATACGGACGGTTACACAAAAAACAAATACATAAATTTACGTCGAATGAAAAAATAAGTTTAGATATTAGCGTCAAAACAAAAGGTCGAAAGATGCGTCTACTCCTTTCGCCGTCTCTCTCTCATCGTTGTTCCGCGTGTTCTGTCTCTGGCACGCCACTCTGTGTTGCGCGCGCAGTCCAATCGGAGTACAGCGGAGATGAGGTGTTCTCTCCCTTCACATATATATATATATATATATATATATATATATATATATATATATATATATATATATATATATATATATATATATATTATACAATTCAGTTTTAATGAAAATATCAGTTCATTTAGAAAAACAAAAAGAGTGACATTGCCAATCATGGATTATTGAAAATATATCAACATTATTACTTCTAAAATTTACTCCAAAGTTGCAGTAAAAGTTCAAATTGCTTATTAAAATATTTAAAAAAGCATAGAAATTGACACGATATATTTTTAATTTATCATTTTTTAATTACAGAATTTAAACCTAAAAATTGTTTCCATGCTTACATAATACTTAAAAAAAAAAAGGAAATATAACTGTTATAAATATTTAAATTAATTTTGTTCACTAATTAATACCCAAAAGCTATTTAACTTACAGTAGAACTAAAATTGATTTAAAATTCAAACTAAATCTTATAAACTAGCTTTTCATTTTGAAAAATACTTGACAACCAATGCAAAATTAATAAATTTTAATTAATAAATAACTTCCTTTATGACAATAAAGTATGGAGATAATTAAAAAAAGAATATTTTAATTTTAGAATTAAATCTCCCAGACAATTTAAGTTGCAATATTGCAGATTGGTACTGATAATAGCCATTCTAATGATATGTTTCATTATATAGTATGCCGAACTAGTTGTCATAATAATGTTAAATACAAAATTTCATCATTTTTAGCTATGCTCCACAATGTCATGATTGTTAATCATGACATGAAGCATGAATCATATTTAACAAATTTCATGTTACATTGAAATTTGTTAAATGGGGTAAAGAATGCAATCAAAAAGAGAAGAACAGATCAAGATGTCAAAGCCTATAAATATAAAATTTCAACATTTTATGGTTAATTGTTTTTAAGATATGACTGTTAAAGCTGCTTAAGGAAACACCGTTCCTTCCGCTTTCTAAAAAATTATAAAAAACTTAGATATACACGGAAATTTGCAAAAACACATTCATTTATTACCAACTACAGAAATTGCCATCAGCAAAAAAAGAAACCATGCAAAAAACACATGTTGCCATTCTAAAAATAAACCAATAAAAACAATACACTTTTAACAATGACCAAAAATGAAAAATTTCAAATTAACATACATTATTGCATGTTATATTGATATTTCCTTTATATAGAATTCAGTTTGCAATAAGAAAAAGAGGAGCATAGCAAGATGTTATAATAGCCCTTAATACTAAATTTCAACATTATACGGCTAATTGTTTTTGAGTTATGACACCATAGCATTTATATACATAATATCAGTGTTTTTCTATATAAAGTGCCCAAATTGCAATTCAATGAGGAAAGCTAAATTAGATGTTATCCTAGTCTTAAATTTAAGATTTTGACCTTCTGTAGCTAATTATTTTTCAGTCCCAGAGCATAATTACCTATTGTACAGAGATTTTGGTATGCAACCAAAGGAATAGTGCACAACTGGACATAATTATTCCTACAAAATTATTTACACTTTCTAAAACTAATAGTTTTTGAGTTATGTGACATATATATATATATATATATATATATATATATATATATGCATGCACTTACAGATATAAAGAAAAAGCTAGTCTAAACTAGTTCAGGAAGGGTCAAAACTGATAGTTTTAAAGTTTCCTTGTACATACATACAAACATCATGCTTGATATGTAAAAAATTCAGTCAGATGCAGTTAAAATAAATATTTTCATTGAAATTTATCAGGATTACAATACTTCCTTTTACTTAGTACAATGAAGTGAAAACCTGTTTGTAACAAAATGTAATCAAATTAAATAAAAGAATTCAAATATAATTAAAATTACTATATTTAATGTTATGTGCCACACAAAATATTACTGGTAAATAAACGATGACTCAAAATGAAACAGTAGAAAATATTTAATAACACAGTTCCACATTAATCATTCAGATGAAAAGTCTTTACAGCTTGTGGCATGTAAAAAGCAGCCAAAGAAATTGGCTAGCTCAGAGTTCAGATTTAAATGTTATTTATCAATAAATTAAATATTAAATTTACTGAAAAAATTGACATTTAGAACATGCCACAAGCATCTGCATAACAACACAAAGGCAAAAAGAAGTAGAATTAGCTGGCAGTGTAGATTTTTTATAATAACTTTATCGCATGGATCAAAATTTCTTATTTACAAATCTACACGAGCAATGTCAAGAAATAAAGACAGTAACATATAAATTACTTATATAAATACCTTTGCAATTCAGAAAGAATTAAATTATATTATTTGCAGAATTTGTTTCTTAATTTTTAGCTTTTATGCTTTAAGAAAATTAAATTGAACAGATCTATAGTTACATAAGATGTTTTTTTACCCATTATATAGATATAAAATTTTTTAACTTACATTGCATAAATGCCAAATAATTCGGTCTGTAATTAATCTAAATAATTATTTGTAATTAAAAACTAACGATTTACATAGAAAATATTAAATAACAACACGAAAAATTTGTTTACTCAACCTTCGCAAGCGAGAATATAAATTCATATTGCTACAATAATGAATTATTCACAATACCCACAATTAGAATTGTTTCCATTATATTTTAATCTCACTGTATATTCACTACTTATTTGGAAAGCATTTGTTAAACTAACAAATACTGTAACATCTTAAAATATGAACTCGAATATGCACTCAATACAAGTGCTCTAAAGTCAATTAGATATATTAAGTGTAATACTTAAATATATTTGTATTAAAATGAATAAAATTGAAAACTATTACCATATAAATTACCATCAAGTGTTTTCGTCACTTTACCACTTTTAACGAAATGTTTTTCGCCACTAGCGCCAACTGCGCAGAGAACTGAAACATATTACGATCTGCACATTACCATCTCCCCGAAGGAAGCCAGAAAATATTTCTCGCCATCGCCAGAGCGCCAAAGGATTTTTTGACACATTACCCAAAGACCGTAAGGTTGTCTTGAATGTGACAAAATCGTCATGTACGAGCATTTGCGGTTACGCGTAGTATCACCTATTAATTCTCTGATTATTTTGGCTTTTATCGGATTTTAATTTGTTTGTAAGTATGTTCTAATTTGTTATTTAGTTTAGTTTGAAGTAAAAAATAATTATTAGTATTCTTATATTTATTGTTATTATTTCTTCATTTTTATGGCACTAGTGTAGTATAATGTCCTTCCTTGGCTACCGAACGCATTTGGCGTAACGCGTTTGGCGCTTTCCGCCAAAGGGATCGACGCGGGGCGTGGCTTACGCGAGTTCGGCTACATCGAAATCGTAGAATGAGGAATTTGCACATGTGGGTGATTTGAATAACTTAGTGTTTTTCTGATAATTTCAGACTCGTAGATTCCAAAAATGTTCTCAAAAATGTAAAAAACTGGGTCCATCATTTAAAAAATTAATTTTAAAGTTAAGCGAAAATCACGTGACATCAAAACGCTCCGTGATTGGTTGTGATGTCATCGTTCATGCAGACCAATATTTTTGTATTGCTTTTAAGTGCGCATTATTTTCCGATTTTGTTTTTGCAAGTTCCTGAAATTTTCTAGCTATCAAAAGTTATTTTTATTTAAACCTGAAGGTTTAGTTTATCGATCTAGATAGCTTAGTTATCTCAGTTTGTCATAAATGTCTCTTCTACCTGGATTTACCAAAAGACAATCAGACAACCTCCCGAAAATTGACAGCATGTCAATGTTTTCTTTCGTAGCAAAAAACCCGGATTTTATGGGAGCAGAAATACGAGGAATTAAAACCCAAAGGTATGTAAAATCATTTATATTTTTTTCCAATTTTACTTAACATGTATTAATACTTTATTCATGCTAAACACAGCTCTTTTGTTTGTAAACAAAAACAAGTCAAATAAATATACATATATCATATACACACATTTGTAGTAGCATTGTTTTTTATAAATAGAGACGGATGTAATATTAAAATAAAAATCAGAGGAGGTATTTATTGTTAGACCGGTCTCATTAGCCTTCGTGTTGCAAAAAGTAGACCGTAGCACTCCAAAACCAAACCAAAACAAAATCAATTCTTAAATATTTTAAATATGATGAAAAGAAATTTAAAATCTTTAAACGGCTTTACTTAATTATTTATACATTTTTAAATAGCAATACAATTTTATTGCCTTTAATATTAATGTCAAGTTAAAAAATGTATAAAATTTCTCAATTTAAATTTAATTTTTAAAGTAATATCATTATTAAGTATTTTAAAAATATTATACTTTTTTTTCAAATTAGTCACCAATTTAATCGAAAAGTATCACTGTGATTTGATACACAAGAAAGTATGCATCTCTGAAGAAAATATTTATAATACCTTGAAAATACATAACCTTCCCCTCTCCCGAGTTATTTATTAGATAATTATATGCTTTAGATATTTATAAGTTTTTCGATATTTATATGCTTTATAAAATATTTAATGTACTTGAACTCTGTGATAATACTCAAAAATTAGCAGTTTTAAAAGTTAAATAGCTGTGGTTAATCAACAATCCTTTTAAAGGGTATAGATGTATTTTTATATACTTTAATTGTTCTAAATTAGTAATATTTAAACAAAAGCAAGCATTTACTTACCGAGAAATGGTCTTCACAAACCCATAAAGATGATTTATATGATAATTTGGGGTTTAATTTCTCATCCCTTTTCATCCCAGTTGTCCAGATTTTACGTGTATGTGGGTCTTTCGGGGCGCTAAAAAATATCTTCTCATTGCAATTAGTTGTTGTATTTTTACAGAGTGGCACAATACAATATTTAGAGTATGATTTTTTAATGCCAGACATAACAAAAAAATTTCTATTATATGCGATACTTTACACAAAAACAAATTTAAAAGTCGCCTTTTAACATGTAAACAGCATAGGCGCTCAGTGTCTGCATGAACGATGACGTCACAAACTCGGCGGAGAAAAAGTATCGTTTTTGAGAGACGTTAAAGAGTCCGCTATAAAACCCATTAGAAATCACTCATCAGGCCCCCAAATGAAAGAAAAATAGCTACTGTCCTGCTTACTTTTTTGTTTTCTATCGTTTAAAATCAAAATTAGAAAACTTGAAAATTCCTCATTAATAATCTTTCTCAATCTCGCATTTTAACTATTATAATGCTTTCGTTTTACATAATCTACTACTATAAAAGTTTAGGCTGATTCGAGAAGTTATTTACAAACATAATTTAACGAAAGATGCCATAAATATTTTATATTTTCTAAAGCATCTCACAGCGGCAACTATTTAAAACCTATTTTATTAGAAAATTGTCAGAACTAAATAAGTACTCCGTACTCAAATAAATAAATAAAAATTATTTGTTAAAAAAATCAAAACTCATGAAACTGGAAGAAAAAATATATAATCTTTCGGCTTTGCATCTTTCAATATATCGACGTTTAAAATACTCGAAAATGGGAAAATTGTTATAAGATTGTCATATTTTATTTAAAAAAAAATCTCGAAAGACAAATTTTGGACTTAAAAGTCATATAAAAATTTTGCTTTAAACGCAAAGTTTTGAAAAATGAAAGGAAAAAATAAATTAAGTAAAATTTGAACTTACTGTCTCAACTATTTAGATACGTTAAAATGCAGAATTTACTGGAAAGAGAAAAAAAATTTAAACAGTAGAAAATAGTTATAACATTTTCCTAACTTTACTGTCAATACTCTTTTCTGATTTTTCGGGCTTTAAATTTCGAAACATTAATTAAAAAATACAAAAAAAATTTTTTAATTAAAAAATTTTAAAACAGAATCTTGAAATATTGTAAAATTACTGTAAGAACTTTTGAAAAATAGCGTATTAAAAATAGCATCTTCCCTGTACTAGTAATTGTAGTATACTTCCTATGCGTTAAAAGTAAACAAAATAGGATGCATTATAATAAGAAAAACACGTGGCCGAGAGAAATTATTAGTCCGACGCTCGCTCTCAGAGTCCAATTTAAAGAATGACGCTAGGTCAGCTAAAAAAAATTGGCGACTATCCTATTCGCCAATTTGGCATCAGTGAATCTCGCCAGAATGTGAGTAAATTCCCAGCCAACCAAAGCAAAACGGCGCCAAAGCATAATGGGATTTTGTTTGAAAAAACATCTGTTCAGGTCTTCGAATTCATTTCTTTCCCCGCATTTTGCGGTAACCTGTATGGCATTATGAGGTCTGGTTTTCTAAGGTCCAGATGTTTACGTACATTTCCCCAGCCCCGCACCTACACGATCCAGTAAATTCAAAGGTGCCATTCGTTAGTACTTCGTTAGTACCGGTTAGTACCGCAAAAATTTCCGTTAGTACCGAATTTAAAATAAAATTATTACAATTTTTTATTGCGGGGCTGGGGAAATGCGAGCCCCGCACCTATGGAATTCCCCCCTTTCAAAGATGTCATTCGATAGTACTTCGTTAGTACCGCAAAAATTTTCGTTAGTACCGAATTTGAAAAAAAATTATAGCCGTTTTTCTTTTCGGGGCTCTAGAAAGGTAAGCCCCGTAACAGCATAATTTTGCTTATATTTCCATATTCAAAGATGTCATTCGTTAGTACTTCGTTAGTACTGGTAAGTACCGCAAAAAATTTCGTTAGTACCGAATTTAAAATAAAATTATTGCAATTTTTTATTACGGTCAAAAGCATTTCCCCAGCCCCGCACCTACACGACCCAGTAAATTCAAAGGTGCCATTCGTTAGTACTTCTTTAGTACTGTTTAGTACCGCAAAACTTTTCGTTAGTACCGAATTTAAAATAAATTTATTGCAATTTTTTATTGCGGGGCTGGGGAAATGCGAGCCCCGCACCTATGGAATTCCCCCCTTTCAAAGATGTCATTCGATAGTACTTCGTTAGTACCGGTTAGTACCTCAAAAATTTTCGTTAGTACCGAATTTGAAAAAAAAATTATAGCCGTTTTTCTTTTCGGGGCTCTAGAAAGTTAAGCCCCACAACAGCATAATTTTGCTTATATTTCCACATTCAAAGATGTCATTCGTTAGTACTTCGTTAGTACTGGTAAATACCGCAAAAAATTTCGTTAGTACCGAATTTAAAATAAAATTATTGCAATTTTTTATTACGGTCAAAAGCATTTATAGCTTTTGCATTTTCATAGGTGCCATTCGTACCGGTACTTCGTTAGTACCGGTTAGTACCGCAAAAAATTTCGTTAGTACCGATTTTGAAAAAAAAATATAGCCATTTTTCTTTTCGGGGCTTTAAAAAGGTAAGCCCCACAACAGCATAGTTTTACTTACATATCCCAATTCAAAGATGTCATTCGTTAGTACATTAAGTTGATATGACAGCTCTATAAAATTACCTAGGGATAAAAAAAAATGCATATGTCTAACTCATATGCATTGGGAATCAATTATTTCTGAAATAACAGTGTATGGGAGGAAGTATTCATTAAAAACTAAGCGACATTTATAACAATAATTATTTCTTGACTCAGAAAGGAGGCAGGGAGAAAAAGATATAATCTATCGTACTTATTTTTTTAAGTCAAATCCCATTTTCTAAACAGTTTTATTTATTGTATTTTACTGTGTACTAGAATTTTATTCTCTAGCATGCATCAGTGCATGCTCTACATGTTGACTGGCTACGTCACTGTGTATACACACACACACACACACACACACACACACACACACACATATATATATATATATATATATATAAATCTGCTGGTATGATTCGTTAATATAACTGTTACTATGTCAAATCCAGTATAATATTTGACTATTTTAAGATTAGTCGTTTAATCTAACAGCATTAAGTTAAATAACAATATGAAAATTGTGAAAATTCACACAGTAAAGCTAAGAATTTACTACTATACTTGTAATAAGATTCAGCAGGATAAACATATAGATCTGTCTGGGTGGGGAAAGACGAGTTTCAGCGGGTATCACATTACTCTCAAAGACAATTTACTACCCAAATGCACTTTTCCCCCTTTCTTGGGGGTGAAATCTGTTTTCCTTGGCCTATCCCCTTTTTGAAGGAAACTGGTATAATGTTCCGTAGTTGGTCAAGGAACTTGAGATGTTTTTATGACACTGATTTTGTGCATCTTTATCAAACGCTCTTAAAGTACTTTCATTTACGGTGTTGATTCCAAACTATTTTGACCGTTGTGTTATTTTATAATATCATGAATATATTTAAATCTGTGTAAATGACTTTTCGTTTGCTTCCTTGAGTATAATTTGATTGTTTCAAAAATGCCGAAAAAGCCTCTTGTAGAAAAACACGATCTAGAAAACGCTTTCTTAGCTTACAGAAATGAAATTACAGATGCTGAAGACCGTATAAATCCACCGACCTGCAACATTTGGAATGAAATATGTAATTATCTGAAAAACATCTATACTGCAAAATATCTGTATGTGTACGTAAAACAAAATAGAGGAAATATATGGGAAAAATTAGGAATTGAGAAAAAAGCCAAGACATCCCGACTAGATTTTTGTAATTTGAATTATGAATAACTTCAAGATAAATCCAATTTAAGTAATAAATCTGCTTTAACAAGTGATGTTGATGAAGACTCTCAAGAAATAGAATTTAGTATCACATTAACTTCAGAAGAGTGGGATTTAATTAAACCCACAGAAAGAAAATATAAAGGATTAAATAACTATCGCCAATATAATATTTTACCGCCTCATATATGGACATCAATAATCAATGAACATTTTTGGGAGGCATGTTCTTTGCCATGCTGTTTGACATTTAAAAGAGCCCAAGTCAAAACTAATTCATTTCCATTTATCAACATCATTGGTCATTGCAGTAGTTGCAATTCTAAATTTCATGGATTTATTGAAATTGAACCAAGAGAAAATGCAACAGCAGTCTTTAAGTGCTTCTATTCTAGGGACTTTAAAAACTGTGATACAAAACACAAACGGCGGATGATTGGGAAAACTAAATTATCTGCTTATGATGAAGTATGCCAAAGAAATGCATCTGCTACACTTTACAGAAATGTTACAGCTGCAAAAATTATGAAATTTGGAGATCCTGAACCATCACATTTGCCAACTTTAAATGCTCTCCGCATCATGAAATGTAAAGACAGAAAAAAGATTACATACATGATAACCCAATTATAGCTATTAATGTTATGATGCACAGTCCACAGTTTAAAGGGACTATTAGAGCTCTAGGTTATGATCCCTTTTATGTGCATTATTGGATGCTATCTCAGACTCAGGTTTATAATACTTACTGTAAAGAACAAAATTATACGAAAATATGTATAGATGCTACGGGAAGTGTTGTAAAAAAGTTAGCGCGGCCATTTAATGCAACTTCGGGACATATTTTCCTTTACGAAGTAGCTATTCTTGATGAAATTTCAAACATGCAATATTCGGTTTGCAACATGTTATCCGAAACGCATGACAATAATTCCATTTATAATTGGCTTATAAGTTGGATAAGAAGCGGGGCCCTATCTCCTAAAGAAGTTATCTGCGACCATTCCATAGCACTATTATCTGCTTGCGTGAGAGCATTCACACAATACTCCAGTTTAGTTGATTATTTAAATACGTGCTGCATTCTTGTCTTAAACAAAAAAGGCCAAGGATCAAAAGAAGTGCCCAGATGCTACATACGTTGTGATGTAGCACATACTATGAAAATTATTTCTTCGTGGCTTTGTCTAAAAGGACAAAGTTTTCGGACAAGAAATTTTTACATCAGATGTATGGCTCAAATTGTTATAAGTAACAATATTAAAGATGTCGAAGAAATTCTTAGAGCACTTTTAATTGTTGCTCTAAGTGAAACCGAAGGTTTAAATTTGGAAAATGGAGAGCCAACTCACTGCGAAATTTCTAAATTAATGTTAAAGCGTCGCATTGCCCATGGCTTGCCCGAAAAGGGTGTCAAAGGCAATTTGATTACTTTAATTGAAGAGTAAAAAGATGAGGCTAATGTACTTGACGTATGCAAGGAATTTGAAACAAAAACTAATCTGAAAAAATGTTCTTTCTTTGAAAATTGGATCGATGAAATAGTGGACTCATGTCATAAAAAAATAGAAGGGGAAGAAGGAGACCATGACAATTTACAATTTATGCCTAGTCTATTAAAATATATTAGAGAGTTTCTAAAAAAATTACCTCTGTGGTCTGCAATCATGGTTCCAATATTTGGATATGGAACTAAAAGTAGCAGTAGTGCACCCGTAGAGGGAAATTTTAACATCATAAAAAAACATATTTTTTCAAAAGAAAGCTTGCCTCTAAGAAGTGATATATTTTTTAACCACCATTTGAAATATCTAGAAGGCCGAATGAAATTAGTTGCAGCTGCGCAGTGCGAAAGGAATGAGATGATTAACAAATCTTCAGTTAGTTCAGTCACCTCAGCTGAGAAAATTACCCCACTTAATATTGAAAATAATTATAAATTGAATAATTTAGATGACACAAATATTTTAAATAGGTCTTCTTGTATGCCCTCATCATGCATAGCATGCAGTAATAGACATTTCCCTTTAGGCTCACATCAGTGTACAATATGTGGCACCGCTGTACATTTGCTCCATGGGTGTTCACAACCACTTGACTGTGACTTAGCTGATGGCTACGGTGATAAAAGGATATGTAGAAAATGTCACAGTCAAGTAACATGAAAAGGGAAGACCGTATTTTAGAAAATTGGAAAGGCCTTGCACTTAAAAAAAAAAAAAAAAAAAAAAAAAAACGAAAAAGGCAGTCTTATCTAGAGCCTCTAAGAGAATTTGAATTCATAGACTTATCTTCTAAAAAATCGTCGGTGGAAATTGGCCTACTACGGAACGGTAATTTAAACTTAAAACCACTGAAATTTGAAGGTTTGAACTATATTTTAACAAATACATGTGCATATGATTCTTTATTTCAAATTTTAGCCTCTTCTTTTGTAGATAGTGAAGTATATAGATCATATGTAGAAGATTTCTTCACTCCCGAAGGATTATTTGCACTTATAGGGGACATTGCAAGAGGACGTATAAACAAAAGAACTTATTTTATACGTGCTATTATAATGAAAACCTTTTGCTATGCTGAGAGATTACCGAATAATATTTTGAAATTGCAGTGTGCAAGCACCATTAGGAAAGCAGCCGAAAATATATTTTCCGAGTATCCATCGGTACAAGAGAAAACAATATGTACAAAATGTAAAAATAATAGCATTTTCAAACGCCCTGTTATTTCCCTATTAATATCAAAAGATCAAGTAAAAGACTTAAATGCAATCTTAAATGAAGAATTAAAAGATGTAGAATGCCACTGCACGGAGATTGTAAATGATGGAGTGTTCTGTGTTGGTATCAATAAAAGAACAATAGAAGCAAACTCTAAACACATAATAATTGAATGAGTTCAAAAATTACCAATTCTAAATAGTGATAGTGACATAATGAAGGATTTAAGATTTCCATTGAATGAACTTCCCCCCAAAATTGCCATTTCTAGTCAAGAGTATCTATTAAGAGGCATTGTCAGCTTTCAAGGTGACCACATGCTACATGATGAAATTGGTCACTATGTAGCTTTATGTAAGCGTCCAAACGAGCAGTGGGAGCTTTATAACGACCTGAACACCAAAAGAAAGAATTATCAAAGACTCAAAATGGTACCATGTCAATGCTTAATATATACTGTATAATTATTATAATCAGTAGTTTTGAGTTATTTTGCTCGAACTAGTTCAACAAATAATATTTCCTTCTGCATAAATAAGTTCCTTAATTCCAAAAAACTAAAAGAAATTTAAAGAACCTAGATATTAGTTAGAAAGTTCATTTGGGACCCCTTAAAATCATTTTTCTTCATACTCTAGTTTCTGTTTAATTGTTGCATTTATTTGTTTCATGTCTGTGCCTTTATATACTTTTTTGAATAGTGTAATCAGTGATATTAGATAATGTAACTCTGAATTTTGATGATCTCATCAGATAGATTGTTCGTATTATTGATTTTATGAAAATTAACTTGTTTATAATCATTTTTCTGTATATTATAATTTCTTTTTAATTGTTGCTTTCAATTTATATTTGGGCCATTATATACTTTATTACTTGGTCTAATATTTGGTTTTAGAAAATGCAACTCTTCGAATTTTGATAATTTCATCAGCTAGATTGTTTGTATTATTGATTTTATGAAAATTAACTTGTTTATAATCATTTTTCTGTATATTATAGTTTCTTTTTAATTGTTGCTTTCAATTTATATTTGGGCCATTATATACTTTATTACTTGGTCTAATATTTGGTTTTAGAAAATGCAACTCTTCGAATTTTGATAATTTCATCAGCTAGATTGTTTGTATTATTGATTTTATGAAAATTAACTTGTTTATAATCATTTTTTTTGTATATTACGTTTTTTTTAATTGTTACTTTAATTTGTTTCATATTTGTGGCATTATATACTTCTTTGAGTAGTGTAATCACTGGTATTAGATACAACTCTTCGAATTTCGATAATCTCACCAGCTAAGTTGTTTGCATTATTGATCTTTTTAAGAAAATTAATTTGTTTATTGATGTTATAATCGGATAATTTGTTTATATTAATCTATTTACGAAAATTATCGACGTTGTAAATTGTTTATTTAAATGTGCTGGTGAAAAACTTTAACATATTTTTAAAATTTCGTTCACTGATTGGTTATCTTTTTGAAATTTTCCACAATAATATTTCATTTTACAAGAAAGCTTGTCATTTATACTAAATTCTTATTCTATATAATGGTAAGAGTATAATTATAATTGTAAAATACTTTATTAGAATCTGCATCTCAGACTAAAAGTGCGAAGGGATTGGAGAATCCTATCTTGATCCAATAATCTGTCTAATAATGATATAATATATCATCTTATTAATTATTTTCTTAGCATTAATTTTTCTGTACATTATTGATTTTAAAACATTTTTAAATTTATATGTGTGGTATAATAATTTTGTTTTGAGTATCTAATATATTTTTGTTATCTAATATATTACTGAATTTGCAACAATAATTCTGTAAGTAGCATTAGTAATTTTGTTCTTTAATAAATTAACATTTTTTGCTTTAATTTTGGTATATATATATAATATAAGAGCATATATTTCTAATTTCAAGATTTTAAAAAATGCTCCTAATTGTTCACTTTTCTGTCACTTTAAAGCATATTTTTTAGTTATAATTAACATGCCCCACATAATTATGGATACCAAAACTTCATTGTTTTGATACAACTCTTCATCTTTTGGTTATTTTATAGATATATCATGATTACTGTATAAACATCGAGGTTAGATTTCCTTATTTGCCATTTCAAGATTGTTTAGGTGTTTTCCAGATAAGAGATTCAAAACAAGTTGCATATGTTGTTTAGTACAGCTTTTAAATTTACTGACTTTTAGACTAACTGATAATTTGATACATGAAAATCTGAATAATGGTTTCCTGGTATATTACTGATATTTTTTTCAGAAATATAACATAATATATAGTTAATAGGCATTAACAAATGTAATAATTTTTAGTCTCTGCGTCTTTATCTTAAACACAATATACTGAATATTAATTGATGTAAAATATACACATTTAAATATCAACTATAGTAAATATTCAATAAAAAATTAATTATTTACTAGTCAATTTATAAAAATATTAATGTAATATTTAAAAAGCTCAGGCGCACTCTATTGCAGAAATAAATATTATTAGTGTCCTACTTTTTTTTTTTTATCTAGTTCGATACGTTTCTTACACCAAATAACTTAGAAAACCTTAAATAAGAGAAATAATGCAACGCTAGTTATGTCTTTCGAAGAGTTAGTCGTAACATTTCTTTCTCACACTATGATTGCTAACAATAATCAGAGAGCATTTTTTTGTTTTGTTATTGTAGTAAATGGGAGACACCTCTAGTCCCTTGAAATTTATGACCAGGCCATTTGATTTTCCTCGGAAGTGGCTGAATTCTCTCGCTGGATCCGCTAATTAACTTGGCAGTGCCACAGAAAGCATATTGGGGGTCGCCATAACAAAATTTGGGGGTTCACGCCTTTGGTGGTCAACAAGACCATACTTTACTAACTTGACAGTTCTCTCACAACATGATGTTAAGAGAGATAAGCAAACTGAGCTTGACTAATCCCCCCTCACTAAAAAGGGAAGAGGTGGGGTTGCTTGACACCCAATGAGTCCCTTTAAAACCACCTGCATCTTATGGGAGGTCCACAATTTTTATGACTGGACATTCTGCTCCTTCTTTCTATCCCCTTAATCTCCAAAACAGCTTTTATCTCATGAAGAAAAATATAGAACCAACACGGAAAAGAGACAAAATAATCTGAGCATGCTTAAACATAACGGTTTTAAAATAAAAATAATGTTGCAATTGAATAGTAGATAATGCTGTATTATATATTCTAAATTTAAATGAACAGCATTACGGATTAAATTTAAGCACATTTTACTAAATTTATCGTAATTAAGATTCTAATATTTCGTTATAAATGTTAAACACTTCAAATAAAGTTTAAACGAAAAAAAAAATTAGAAGATTACAAATGCTTTAAGAAAATATAATATTTATGTTTTCATAGTATACCACAAATTTTGGTTTTAAATGTTGAAATTTAATGTGTGTGACGTACCTGAAGGTATTTCTTTCTGTTTCCAGACCAAAAACTTTATTTTAACTTAACGTTTAGCATGTTCTTTGTTACATAATTTGTTTTGGTTTTCTTCTCATCTGTGCAGTTTAATTTAATCCGCTTCACAGTAGTAATGAGCTATTCCTATGCAAACGGGTCAGAGACAATTTAAGTGATGATACGCAGAGATCTTTAGTATTTTGCTAAGCTGGGACTTGTGGGATACCTATGGAGGCATATCCAATGATGATAAAACTGCAAAAACTGTTGTTCAAACCTAATCTAACAAAGCTTTTTGACATGAAAAATAAATTGAACCGAGTGTTTGACCACGGGGGGTGGGACTTTTAGGACACCTTTGGGGGTGATTTGGGACACTTTAAGTGTTGATCAAATGCCAAAAATAATTGATCGAATTTGATCTAACGACGTTTTTCTGAATGAATTATAGTTCCTATTTATACGATCATTTTCAAAAATCCATACAGTTACTTACTCCCTGCATATTTTCTTATATATTTTTTCAAACAAATGATCAAACTATGAAGTATGTTGATCAAGTGAGATTTATAGATGATAAAACAGATTAGATACTTCGAAATGTTCACTTCCATAATTGAAGGAGGGCGAGGGGTTAATAAAACTGCTAAATGACAGCCTGTGATATGTACTCATTTAACTAATATATGCAACTTATTGTTGAATACAATTACTAATCATTGTTAATTATATATTTCATAAAATTTTTATATTATTAAAAAAATTCTTTAGCAACTATGTAACTGCCCTCTTTACAAAAAAAAGGGAAGATCTTATGTCACATTGAACTATAATAAGCTAAAGTTTAGTCTATTAAATAAATGTATAATGTAATACAAATACAAGGAAAACATAAGGTACCCATATATATATATATATATATATATATATATATATATATATATATATATATATATATATATATATATATATATATATATATATATATATATATATAAACACTTAGTTTAGTTCATTTCAAATTTCATGGTTCATTTTTCATTATGAACCAGATCAGAAGAAGATGATGAAGTACTAAAACTAGCATACATGATGAAGCAAACAATTATTGAGGGCAAATTATTAAGTACTAATGTAAAATATCTATTAAAAATGTAAACTTTTTTCTTATTTCCTTAATAAAATATTCTGATATATTTTTCTGATAACTATGATAATATGAAAATTCCAAATATTTTTAAACAGTTGTTATTTGAATAATTTAATATTTATTTTTTTATCATTCAAAGAAAAGTCAAATTGTTAAAATGAAAATCAGTTGAGTTTTCGAAAACACAAATTAGCCATTCAAAAAATATCAGGAGTAAGATTGGATTGCTTTTGTGAGGAGCGTTTTATTTTCTGAAAAAGCCAGAAAATGCCTTCCCAGCTGTCCACAGATCTAACTAAAAATGTAGTAATGAATTAGTGTTCATTCATTCCACTCTCAATTCTTCAGACTCCGATTTGACCACACATCTAGCTAGTTCCAAGTCAAATTACAGTGTGGTTGTGGGGAGAGGGAGAAGGTCTGGAAGTTTATTACCCTCCAATGAATAGAGGTGAGAGGTTAACAGTAATTCAACATGTCAACAAGGAGACACTTCAGTGTCAACTTCTCTCCCGTACGTGGAACTCAGAAATAGGGTAAATGCGGCAGATTACGTAGACCATTAATCTCCAATAAAAATAATAAGACAAACAGAGATATTTATAATACAAAATGTCTCTAATCTAGAAATAGTACATTTTTTTTTTTTAAATTTAGGATTGATAACATAAGGATTGCTGTAAAATATTTGAAAAACTCAAGCTTCCTCTTAAAGTACGAAACCTTTAAAATCCAGAAGAAATAGTTCGAAACAATTTCCATAGTTTTACATGTGTTTCATTAATAATAACTGAACCACTTCATGTAATAAGAGACTATAATAAACTTAATTTAAATTCGGTGCTAACGAAATTTATATAATATAATTGGGACTAATAAAGTACTAATTAATGACAATTTTGAAATGCAAAAAAGTCATATAAAAATTTTGCTTTAAACGCAAAGTTTTGAAAAATGAAAGGAAAAAATAAATTAAGTAAAATTTGAACTTACTGTCTCAACTATTTAGATACGTTAAAATGCAGAATTTACTGGAAAGAGAAAAAAAATTTAAACAGTAGAAAATAGTTATAACATTTTCCTAACTTTACTGTCAACACTCTTTTCTGATTTTTCGGGCCTTAAATTTCGAAACATTAATTAAAAAATACAAAAAAAATTTTTTAATTAAAAAATTTTAAAACAGAATCTTGAAATATTGTAAAATTACTGTAAGAACTTTTGAAAAATAGCGTATTAAAAATAGCATCTTCCCTGTACTAGTAATTGTAGTATACTTCCTATGCGTTAAAAGTAAACAAAATAGGATGCATTATAATAAGAAAAACACGTGGCCGAGAGAAATTATTAGTCCGACGCTCGCTCTCAGAGTCCAATTTAAAGAATGACGCTAGGTCAGCTAAAAAAAATTGGCGACTATCCTATTCGCCAATTTGGCATCAGTGAATCTCGCCAGAATGTGAGTAAATTCCCAGCCAACCAAAGCAAAACGGCGCCAAAGCATAATGGGATTTTGTTTGAAAAAACATCTGTTCAGGTCTTCGAATTCATTTCTTTCCCCGCATTTTGCGGTAACCTGTATGGCATTATGAGGTCTGGTTTTCTAAGGTCCAGATGTTTACGTACATTTCCCCAGCCCCGCACCTACACGATCCAGTAAATTCAAAGGTGCCATTCGTTAGTACTTCGTTAGTACCGGTTAGTACCGCAAAAATTTCCGTTAGTACCGAATTTAAAATAAAATTATTACAATTTTTTATTGCGGGGCTGGGGAAATGCGAGCCCCGCACCTATGGAATTCCCCCCTTTCAAAGATGTCATTCGATAGTACTTCGTTAGTACCGATTAGTACCGCAAAAATTTTCGTTAGTACCGAATTTGAAAAAAAATTATAGCCGTTTTTCTTTTCGGGGCTCTAGAAAGGTAAGCCCCGTAACAGCATAATTTTGCTTATATTTCCATATTCAAAGATGTCATTCGTTAGTACTTCGTTAGTACTGGTAAGTACCGCAAAAAATTTCGTTAGTACCGAATTTAAAATAAAATTATTGCAATTTTTTATTACGGTCAAAAGCATTTCCCCAGTCCCGCACCTACACGACCCAGTAAATTCAAAGGTGCCATTCGTTAGTACTTCTTTAGTACTGTTTAGTACCGCAAAACTTTTCGTTAGTACCGAATTTAAAATAAATTTATTGCAATTTTTTATTGCGGGGCTGGGGAAATGCAAGCCCCGCACCTATGGAATTCCCCCCTTTCAAAGATGTCATTCGATAGTACTTCGTTAGTACTGGTAAGTACCGCAAAAATTTTCGTTAGTACCGAATTTAAAATAAAATTATTGCAATTTTTTATTGCCATAAAAAGTATTTCCCCTAGTCCCGCAATTTTCCAAAAGCTTTTTCTATGACCGTTTCAAAAATTCTATTAGTGCCTGTTAATTCCGAAATTAAAATAAAATTATTTGAATTTTTTATTTCGGGGTTGTAGAAACAATTTTAATTTGCAATTTTAATTTGCTTTTGCATTTCAAAATTGTCATTAATTAGTACTTTATTAGTCCCAATTATATTATATAAATTTCGTTAGCACCGAATTTAAATTAAGTTTATTATAGTCTCTTATTACATGAAGTGGTTCAGTTATTATTAATGAAACACATGTAAAACTATGGAAATTGTTTCGAACTATTTCTTCTGGATTTTAAAGGTTTCGTACTTTAAGAGGAAGCTTGAGTTTTTCAAATATTTTACAGCAATCCTTATGTTATCAATCCTAAATTTAAAAAAAAAAATGTACTATTTTTAGATTAGAGACATTTTGTATTATAAATATCTCTGTTTGTCTTATTATTTTTATTGGAGATTAATGGTCTACGTAATCTGCCGCATTTACCCTATTTCTGAGTTCCACGTACGGGAGAGATGTATATACATTGTGTCAATATTTTATTGTATTAAAAAAATATATTTCAATCATCGTGATCTTTGTTTTAAATGTGTTGTTCAGTCATTTTTAGATTTGGATCTATAACTAAAGCGATCTATAATTAGCTTTAAAAATGCTTTAAAACATTAATTTTTTTAGATAAAACAGTGTTTTAATACATTGTTTCTATTGTTGTAAAATTAGCATATTGTTTTATTCGTGAAAAAACATATTCTTTTATTCTATGCACTCGATTATTTTTAACGGTAAAATATTACTGTAGCATTAAAAATTAACATTCCTGTATTACTTTAGTAAGTTAATATGACAAACGGTGGGGTTTCGTATAAATCAGAAATACACGTTCATATGGACAACCTTTTTGTTTTATTTCAATGTACTATGATTTGTGTCACATACAAATGAAAGTTAATTTATGGAAATATATCAGAATTTCGGATCAGAACGTGTTGAAACTATGCAGACGATATTTAAATAATTTAAAATAAGAAATAAATACATAACGTGTTTAAAGGGATGACATCTTAATGCTAAAAAATAAGGTGAAAATAAATTTGAAAAAAATAATTTTATGTTTAATCATAGATTATTTTTTGTTACAATCAAAATTTTATCACCAGTATTTGGTGTTAACAAAAAATTCTTTTCTTAAAGTTTAAATTCCAGTGAAAGTATTTCACGGGTTAATAAATATCTAGCGTTATTTTATATATCTTGGTAAATTAAGAAGTTTTTCCATTTCTGTGTTTGTTTTTTATACATAATCACATGGCATGCCATTTATTCTCCAAATTTTGACAGTGTTATATATACCGCCTCTGATGTCC
>CM063509.1:456454-493177 GCA_032207245.1 Pardosa pseudoannulata
TTGCTTAAAAATACTTTGAAGCAATGCTAACATTTTAAATGTGTATGTTATTCAAAAGATTAAAATACCAACCATATCAGTGACATCAATTTACAAGTTCATCTCTTCTGAGAGGGAAAAACATTAACTACTTTTTTCCCTCTTGAAGTGGTTGACAAATCAGAGAAAATATATTTATCCAAAAGCATCTATTATCTATTTATTTTTCTCTTTTTAAGATTTAAGAACGATCAGAAAGTTTTATATTAGTAATTTAAGAATGAAAGTATTTAATTTTTGGAATTTTGTAAAACAAAGTCTCATGTTAAATTTTAATAATAATAAACTGAAAGAAAATCATCTTCGTTGTCTATTAATAATTTCTCCTTAACACTTTGACAGTTTCATTTTTTTCCAGAATTCGATCAGAAAAATGTCACATTTTTTATTGCATTTTTTTGTTCATTTTACATTTTTAAGTGAAGATATGTTATTAAAATTAACATTTCTAATATTTTTAAGCATTTATTACAACTTTTTTTTCTTTCTATGAAAGCATCATAGAACTGAAGTTTACCTTTAGTCTCATCGATATCCAAGTTAATTTTTGGAATTCCAGTGAAAGCAAATCTAGGAGGCGGATCCAAAGGATTATCACAATTAAT
Source organism: Pardosa pseudoannulata (assembly GCA_032207245.1). Lineage (NCBI taxonomy): Eukaryota > Metazoa > Arthropoda > Arachnida > Araneae > Lycosidae > Pardosa > Pardosa pseudoannulata. Next base: position 457,099 of record CM063509.1, read on the forward strand.
TTTTAAAAAATTGTCTTGCTTGACTGATTCCATCTGTACTACTATCAGAGTCACTACTATCCAGGTCATCTAGTAAACTTTCGCTACTATCATTTACAGATAATTCAGTTTCTGATTCCGAGTCACAGTTCGAATCACAAGAAATTAGCTCCATATGCTCTGAATTATCCATTATTTAAAAGTAAAAATATATTATTCAACTCTTACATCAATAAAATTATCAGGCGGTTAGTAAAATATAACCAGAAAGCTATACACTGAAAGATAACAATTCATCTTCTGATACAAAACATGCGAAAACACCCGTGTCTTTGAACCAGTCAGAGTAGAAAATACAATAAACTGCAAACTGTCATTTACTGATCATATTTACGAATAATTCGTTACCAAAATTGGAAAAAAATACTGCAGAAAAAGTGCAAGCGAAATAGAAATCAGATTGCCCGTACGCCGTACGGGCAAATCAGTACAGGTCCGAAAGCTGTGCCCACACGGCGTACGGGCAAAACAGGGAAGGAGTTAATAAATGCTTCTAATTTTGGATATTTACAGCGATATTATAAAATCACAATCACAAATGTATACCTGTATTTTTTTATAATTCATTTATCAGAGTATACGTTATATTTTTAATTCCGAAAGAAATGCCTCATTGTAAACATAATTCTCCTTAGGAAAGGATTTTGGATTTAATCTTTAAGCTTCGGCTGACCATTAGCTTGCGTTTGGACTACAAATCGGCAACATTTTCGAAAATTCTCCTTCCACTTTCTCCAGAGGGAAAAATGTTTTGTCCTATTGGAGTGGAGGTTGTTACAATGCAGGGTTGCTCTAAAACCAGTCTGAAAGTTGTTATTTGACATCTCACTTTGAGAAAGACCGTTAAGTTTTGGAGCCCTGATCAGATTAAATAAAAAAATAAACGACGGAGGAAAGAAACTTTGACTCGCTTCCAAACGGATTTGGTTCACAAGATAGAATGAATAGTTTACAAACAACTGCTGGACATGGACAAAAAAGCGCCAGTTGTTCCACATGTCGCCAAACAAAATCACATTCTTCCTTCCCGGTAGTGATGCACTCAGCAAAACTTCAACAATAGGGAGGGACTGGCCAAATGACAAGTGAGTAATGACCCCGTCCCGGCAAAAGGGGAGAAATATCTACGGTACAACTGTTGTACCCTAGCCGACTTTTGAGTTTCTAAATATTTATGGTACAACTGCTGTACCAGCCAAAACCTAAAAGTTAATTTTCTCTCCCATTTCAGAAACAACGAATGTGATGCAGAAACTGTTCAAAGTAGCTGGAGACCAATCACGTTGTCAGCTGCTGATTTGCCGTCTTCTATTAAGAATACAGTAGTTGAAGAGTCCTGCAAAAATATCCAAGGGTTGATACAAAGAAATTCGTCATCTGACCCTGATGTTGAATCTACGGTGCATTTGTAACCGAATAAAAAATACCAAGCTGTCTGGAAAGAACAAAACAGCTGTTCTCTATGGAAACATTGGATACATATTCTTCAGTCTTAACTCCTGAGGACCCCCCCCCCCAGTATAAGGATGGTGATTGTCTCAATATAGCATCATTGAAAAGGGAGCATTGTATCGAAATACAGCTGGGAATTCGATAAAGAAAAAGTGAAAGAACAAGTGAAACAGGAAGTTGACTGCGTATCATTGGATTAAAATTTAGCTAAACGTCACAACAAGAGATTTATCCTTATTATTATTGACTCGCGCTGTGTTCTTATCTGTAGTATCTTAACATAAGTTTTTGATAACAACATCTTGAAAGAGACTTTAAATACGTAGCTGTTTCTTTTATTTATTTATTTTATTTATTTATTTATTTTTTTTTTTTTTTTTTTTTGAATGGCAAAACTAGTTTAGTAACATTTCGTCACTAAATAATGAATTTTTAATAAGCAATCCAGATTCTTATAACAGCTTGCGCACAGATAACAATAAAATTTCTTGATTATATAGATATATAAAATATATAATATATATATATAAAATATAAATATATATAATATATATATATAATAAATATATATATAAAAAATATATATATATATATAAAAAAATATATATATATATATATATGCATATATATGCATAATATATTTGTATATAAAATATATCGTATATATAAATATATTTATATATATAATGTATATATAATAATATATGCATGTATTATGCATAAATATATGTATAATATATATATATACGTATATATGTATATATATGTATAAATATATATGTATATATATATATATATATAATAATATTATATATATATAAAAATATATAAATATAAAATATTATGTAAATAAATATTTAATATATATATATATATATATATATATATATAAATATATATATGCAATGTATATACATATATATATATTATAAATATATATAAACGTATATATGTATATATATAAATATATATATAAATATATAAGAATAATATTATATAAAAAATATATATATATATATAAAATATATATTTATATAAATATATAAATAATATATATATATATATAAATAATATATATATATAAATATATATATAAATAAATATATAATATATTATATGAATATATATAAATATATATATATATATAACAATATATATATATATAAATATAAAAATATAAATATATGTAAATATAATAATAAATATAATATATTATATATATATAAATATATCTGTATATAAATATATATATAAATAATAATATATATCTACATAATATATAAATTTTTATATATAAAAATAATATATATATAAATATAATATATAATATATAATAAAATATATATATATATTATAATATAAATAAAATATATATATAAATATAATAAAATGTATATAAATATTAAATATATATATAGATATATATATATAAATATATATGTTTAATATATATAAAAAATATATATATATATATATATAAATTATAAATATATAATATAAATATATATAATATATATATATATATATATATAATATAATATATATATATAATATAATTATATATAAATATATATAAAAATATTTTATAAATATATATATAAATATAAAAAAAATATATATATATATAACATATATATAATACATATAATAACATATATAGATATATATACATATATAAACACACACGACACACATATATAAAAATATTATATATATATAATATATAAACATACATACCACATATATATATATACACACACAACATATACAAAAATATACACACAAACAGATCACTCAGACACATCCACACAAGACATACACACAACACCCCACATAACACACACACTTAACACACAGAAAGAAAAGAAACACACACACACACACACACACACACAAACACATACCAAACAATCTTCCACAAACCCTTCTATCCCCCTCACTTATAGAACCACTTAAATCTTAATGATAGATAAGCAAATGACAACCAAAAGAAATAATCTAAACGAAGAGTTGACACAAGACTGTCAAAAATAGAAACCTGATACAACCCCAACACCCCCGTTATTCTGACCACCGAGGCAGCAACGGCCAATAGGAAAGAACCTATAGCGCCCAGCACACGCCCTCAGGGAATCCAAATGGTCACAAGCAGAGCCCCAAAGAAACCCCCCAAGGAAACCCCCTTTGGATAGGAGTTTTTAGTTTTAAGAGTAAGACATTCATTCGCTTTTCTAGCTCAATAGCAGACGCTCACCGTTTTAGGCTAGCATCTTAGAGTACAAATCTGCAAGTAAATCTACTTCCTCGTCAATATCATGTCTGGAGAAGAATAAAGGAGAAATTGGAAATATCACAAATAGGCCGACTGTTTGTTTATTGGACACCCAGACATGACAAAATAGCCGAGCAGGATGCAACCAGCGGCGAAAACCCCAATTTCTTGAACGGCGGGGGAGAACCGCAGTAAGAAACTTAACACCCTCTCCCCTCTACTGATGCCGGCGACAGGAACGAGATAGGTCAACGACCCAGGGGAAACACTGATGCTGAGAAGCGGAAGGATAATTAGAGCAGAAGCAATGCAAGGCCAAAGAGAGAGGCGTGAAATGAATACCCCGCTGCAAGTACGATATACAGGAGAAGGGGAGATCAGCATAAGTGCGTACATCAAAATATTCAACTTCAAATATAATGATGCGAATACAGAAGAAAAGAAAACTATAATGCTAAACCTGCTTGACGGTCCAGCCCTAAACTACTTTATAGAAGAGTGCCTCGACTGTGACGAATGGGAAGAAATTATCCAGAAACTTAGAGATCGTTTCGAATCGGAAAAACCCAGGGCAGAAGACTTATTTCTAAAAACTCTAAAGGACTATCCTGACTTCATTAAGTACTTCGAGCATAAAAAACAAGTGGGTACTCAACTTGGGATGACAGAGGAAATTATAATAGAAGCACTCAACAGTGGCTTGCCCCCGTACTTAAGGAGACTGGCAGTACTGCAAGGGTTCGATACGACGGATGAATGGTTCAGAACCATGAAAAAGATCGAACCAGATAATTCTCAGCAGCCACCTACACGGCAATGGGACGCCCTGGCCAGGTACCCACACCAATATCGCAGAGATGACCGCCGTGATGCGCCACACCAGCATCGGAGAGATGACCGTCGTGATCCGCCACACCAGTATCGGAGAGATGACCGCCGTGATGCGCCACACCAGTATCGGAGAGATGACCGCCGTGATCCGCCACACCAGTATCGGAGAGATGACCGCCGTAATCCGCCACACCAGGGAAGGAGTGCGACCCAGCCAAATCAAGGGCCGAGATACGAGTGACAACGATTCAACGTACAAGCTCGTTTTGACAATGTGCTTGTGGAGGCAATTTTAGACACAGCCTCTGATGTGACAATTCTCCCATCTAAACTATTTCAAAAATTAAAAAACAAAGTGAACTATAGTGCCAACACCCGGGCTCAACAGATAAGACAGCTACACGGCGCAGCCCATGTAAGTACTATCATTCATGTACTATTAACAATTGGAAGTATATCCGAGTACGTTAAAGTTTATGTTGTCGAATGCGAGATCCCATATGCAATTATTTCTTGTAACCATATTAGCCTTTTTCAATTAAGTTTAAATTTTCAAAATTTTAATGTGTATCAAAAGGGACGCAACATATCTTACAAACACGAATCTACTTCCAAAAATAATTATTATTGTCATGGGCATGATAGCGAATTAAGAACTAAAATTAAACAATGTCATTTTAATAATAATAATGGTCAAAATGAACTGTATGATAATGATTTTAAGTGTCAGAATTATGTTTATAATGCTGAGAATAATTGCCAAGTTGATAACCATTATAAGTGTTCTGATTTTAATGAAAAATATGAATCTGATAATGAGTGTAGCGATATTGATAATTTTCATGATTGTACTAAATTGACACTCAATTGTGAGAATGAGGGAACTATAATAAGTACACTAAATAACACTACATCAAAATGGAAGGATCCATTAAATAATGTAGTTTCTGAATTCCCAAATATATTTGCAAAAAGCAAGTATGACGTAGGTAATATTAAATTGGACCCACCGCGTGTCAGGTTAACATCCCAAATTCCTGTATCCCAAAGGCCATATCGTTCATCCTTCAAGGACAATGATGAAATTAAGAAGCAAATAGATGAGTTACTAGCGGCTAACTTAATTAAACCATCCTGTAGCCCATACGCAGCGCCGATTACGCTAGTTTACAAAAAAGATGAGGGAGCCAAAAATAGATTATGCATAGACTACCGACGTTTAAATAGTGTAACTACACCTGATTGTGAAGCGATTCCTCGCATAGACGGATTATTAGATTTGTTGTCCAGTGCAAAAATTTTTTCAACACTAGACCTCGCATCAGGATACTGGCACATTAAATTACATGAAGAGGACACCGAAAAACTGGCTTTTACTTCAAATTTTGGCTTGTATGAGTGGTTGCGGCTACCCTTTGGATGGCGTAACTCGCCCGCAATTTTTCAGCGAGCCATACGACAGATTTTACAAAAAAATAAAATTGATTTCGCGCTTAATTACTTCGACGACATAATCGTCTATTCGCAAAATATTGACGAGCATATAAAACATCTAAGAAAAATATTCCAAATTTGCCAAACCGAAAACATTAAATTAAAATTATCTAAATGTCAATTTGCACAAACCAAAATAAAATTTCTCGGATATGAGATCGAAGATGGTACATTCTTACCTGCTAATGCAAATGTCGAAACCATTAAAAAATTGATTCCACCAAAAAATGTTAAACAACTACAGAGATTTCTTGGCAGTATCAACGTTTATCACAAATTTATTCAAAATTATTCCAGTATCCGAGCTCCACTAAATAACTTATTAAAAAAGAATGTGCCATGGAAATGGACCACCGATTGTCAAAACTCTTTCCAAAAATTAAAGGATGCACTGATCTCAAAACCTATTCTTAAATTGTTTAATCCAAATTATCCGATCCATCTGTTTGTTGATGCGAGTACAGCAGGTGTCGGAGCAGTGCTCAAACAGGTTCAGCCGGATGGAAAAATGTGTCCGATAGCCTTTCATTCCAGAACTTTAAGATCCTATGAAAAAAATTATACAATTTCAGAGTTAGAATGTTTAGCAATTGTTGATGGGGTCGACCGATTTCATTGCTATTTACACGGCACCCCTTTTACCATCCACACCGATCATTCAGCACTTGTCTGGTTAAAAACTATTAAAAACCCAACAGGTAGACTATTCAGGTGGTCCCTAAAATTGTCTATGTACCAATTTGAGGTGAAATATCAAAAAGGAAAAACGAATTATGAAGCGGACATGCTATCCCGCAATCCGACCTGCCACTTTACAACTATGACAGAAGCTTCACCAAAACAATTACTTGAACCGGACGAGATCGCAGAACATCAAAGAAACGAAAACACCAACGGGCCAAATTTCACCAAAATACAGAACTTATGGACAGTAAAGAAACAGGGTCTTACGAAAATAGTAGTCCCATCAACCTTACGTCTTAAATTACTGACTAAGGCACATGATGATTTTGGACATCCAGGTATCAAATCCATGCTAAATTTAATTTCCCCGTATTATTATTGGGCCGATATTATAAAAGGACGTTGTAAATTTTAATAAACACTGTGAAACTTGTCAATTCAATAAAAAGTCTACCCAGAAGAAAATTGGCCAATTAGAAGCACTCCCATTCGTTAGTGAACCTTTCGCACTATTAGCAATAGATACTGTTGGAGGGCTACATTATGCAGACTCCAAAAAACAATATTTACATATCATAGTCGATCATGCCACTCGCTTCGCATGGACATTTCCATCTAGAAGTATGACTACAGATACGTATATTAACTGCTTAAAACAAATATTCCAAATTCAAACACCAATTAAATTACTAAGCGACAGAAATCCGGCCTTCACATCACCAAAATTCAAGCATTTCTTAAGAAATAATAAAGTAACACAGTTGTTAACTTCACCTAATCACCCGCAGACTAATGGGAAGGTTGAAAGATTAAATCAAACTCTAATCACACGCATAAGATGTAAGATAAATACTGACGCTAGGAAGCTAGCTTGGACAAAACTCGTTGAACGTGTCACACATGAGTATAATAACACGCCACACTCAGTAACTAAATTCACTCCCGCGTACTTGATGTTTGGAAAACTACCTCACCTCCCACCCCTAGCAGTGCAAAATCACAGTTGTCCTCCAGTCGAACAAGCTCGGGAAATAGCACTAATGAGGACCAAACAAAGTCACGAGGTCAATAAAAGAGTCTACGATAAAAAATTTAAATTACGTGAATTCAAACCAGGAGAGAAAGTAAGCCTACAATTGTTTCGTTATCCTAACACATCTAAACTAAATGCCGAGAGAATTGGACCGTTTTCTATAGTTCGTAAAATCTCAAGTGTTACTTATGAAATTGACAGGCAACAGCCAGGATCAAAGAAAATGACCTCCATTGTCCACTCCACGAGATTAAGACCGTTTGTACAACAGAGTGACTTCCATTTACAACCGTCAAAAATTCCAGTCAGGGTCTAGGGTCCGAAATATTGAAAACAAACATTAATGGTTTGACAAAAAAAAAGAGAGAGAGAGAGAGAGTTTAGTTGGATATTGATTTAGTTGGATATTGGTTTTAACCTCCCAAGGGTTTACCGTCTTGTGGTGAACATGGGCCTCACAAACCCAGGATACCTGAGTGATCTTTTAATCTTTTTGTGTGTAACAGTAAATTACTCTCTCTTTTGTGTTGAAAAAAAAATATAAATAATAATAAGAAATTGCAAAAATAAAAATGTATCAAAATTTCTAAGTCAGGATTATGTAGCATACTGCGTTGTGAATGCCGCGTCCTTTAAGAAGCAGAGTAACCAAAAACGAAACTACCTTCCAATGTGGGTCAAAGAGAGAGTGACGTCACAACCGTTCCCACTAAGGAGCGGAGCGAGGGAGAATTTCGTCGCGGTCAATCAACAAGGAGGTGTTGGTTCAACCCCCATCCCTCTGTAGGTCATTAACCTCATACCCCCCACAGTTTTCTCTCACAATTGAGAAGCGTCAATTCGTGTGTACTGTGTTGTGTTTTTTTTTTGTTATTTGTTTTTGTACATGAAGTCTACTCTTGCTATTATGTTATAACGATGTTGCCAATTTTGTATAGGATGTTTTGAACAATTTGTAGTATATTATTTTTATTATTATTATTATTATCAAGTGTTATTCTAGATCGTATTACCTTTCTGTATTTTAAACTGATTAGTGAATGTGAAATTTATATTAATGAGCAAATCCTAGACAGATGATTATTAAGGTGTCAAATATTTTTATTAAATTAAAATTAACATATTTTTATTAGAGAAAAAGTACCATGTTTTATTAGGTTAAAATGACCTAGTTACATAAGTAAATACAATTGAATAAATGGTCTCATTGGATAAGAGAAGGTTTAATTATAATAAAATTGGTGAAGGAGAAAGGTCGAGTGTGAGTAGACATGAACTAAAATCTAAATCACGGGGCTAAAGTATAGGAATCGATGGAGGCAGGCAAACGGCTAACTTGAAATCTAATACAAGTTACCTAAACAAGCTGTTTTACCATGGGTCACCTACCTTTATATTTAGTTGGCAAAAGTATGAGGACTAGAAGTTAATTACACATGAAAATTTATAGGCAGGCCAAGCAGGAGTGATCTCTAATTAGAGCACCACCTACTTTCGTCATTTGTCTCGTAGCTTTCCCACGGACATGTGTGAATTGTGTAACACACATCTTCTGAGAGGAACAGCCAATTTTCAATCATGTGTAGTGTAATAGATAAATTATGGAATGGTGAATGTTACTTAAAAGATAGATTTGATGAGAAGACATCTGACGCACTCGATCTAGCTCAGTCCTGAGATCATGAAATTAAAGAAAGAATGAGAATTAAATGATAACAAATAGTTAAGAATTAAGTTATAATATCTGAATTAAAAAGTAATGAAGAATTGTTTAATATTGTAAATATTAATATTTCTGTCTTGTTGAAGAAATTGTAAAATTGACATAATTGACAACCATATTTTTCTATGTATGCTGTCTAACTTAGAAAAACTATATGCCTCATTGTTATATTTATCATCCAAAAAATGGTCGTGACTAACAATTAAAGTTAGAGAATACTTGTGTCTAAAATTATTTTTGCAGAAAGGTTTAAGTAATAGAATAAATTTTGATGTCATATCATTTTAGGAAATTATTATTGTGTGTCTTCTTATATTTTAAGTCATATGTCAATTAAGTAGGAAGAAACTAATTATGTTATATTTGTATTACTGTGTTTATGTGTTATTATTATAGTGTTATTGTAAGTACGTGATTTATATGATATATCACCTGTAATGAAAATGTGTTACCTGATTATTGTAAGAAAAAGATTCTGTATGTATTCAGCTATATTCAAAATGTAAAGGAAGTACGTTCGACGGTCGAACAAAACTTGCAGATTTGTCCGCCCTTTTTCAGAAGGGGGGAATATTGTAATATAGGAAAAACAGATCGAGGAATATTGTAATGGAAGGAAAACAGATCGAAGAATAACACCCCCGAAGATAAAAAGTAATAGAAAAGACCCCCTAAATGTGAGAAGTAAACAGCTTTAACCACCAGACCATAGCTAACAAACAGATGTGTAACACCTGCATCCCATAAACAGCAAATCTTAATCCCCCTTTGACATTACAGAAATCGTAAGTTAAAGAAGTTAAGCCCAGTCTGACACTAGACTGTCAAATAATTTAAGTTCCCCCAACCTGTGGTGAAAACATCTCAAAACAGACCCCACGTTGTCTGTCCAAGCGAGGCGGGAAAGCAACGGCCAATAGGAAAGATCCTATAGCGCCCAGCACACGCCCTCAGGGAATCTAAATGGTCACAAGCAGAGCCCCAAAGAAACCCCCCAAGGAAACCCCCTTTGGATAGGAGTTTTTAGTTTTAAGAGTAAGACATACATTCGCTTTTCTAGCTCAATAGCAGACGCTCACCGTTTTAGGCTAGCATCTTAGAGTACAAATCTGCAAGTAAATCTACTTCCTCGTCAATATCATGTCTGGAGAAGAATAAAGGAGAAATTGGAAATATCACAAATAGGCCGACTGTTTGTTTATTGGACACCCAGACATGACATATATATATATATATATATATATATATATGTATATATATATATGTTCATATATATATATATATATAACTATATATATGTATATATACATATACACATATATATACATATACATATATATACTAAGTGCTTCGCACCCAGCCTTCGGTCTGGGTTATAAATGTTCCCAAAGAAAGTTGCAAATCATTGATGAATATGATAGTGTACTAACAACAAATAATTCTAGTAATTAATTTGTACGTGCGCATTGTTACCTATGAATAGCAATACTGCACATATACATATAATTGTGAAAAGTTTTGATGCTAAATTCCTCGGTTCTGGACTACTTATTACATAACGGAACCTTGGTACCGATGGAATCGGATAAGTTGATTTCATTGAAGAACTAAAATTTTCATAAATTTTATTATTTTATAGCTTCGTAGTCCGGAGTCGCTTTAACTCTTTCGAATCGTTCAGATACAATGAGAAGAAGAGAAGTTAACAACGCAACCTAGTTTTGTAGCACCACGACGAACGGATTAAAGGTAACTTTAAAATAAGAACTTCCAAACTTCACAATACGTTTGTATAGTTAATGCTCTCTTAGATCGTTACAAATAAATCAAAATGTAAAAAAGAAGAAAATTGAAGTAGAATAAATAATTACAAAAATAAAACAAAAGAGAAATATGGAAATATCTGGAGACTGATACACACTGAAAGAGTAAGGCACTCATTTCCCACTCCACTACAGAGGCAGAGTGCACTGGACTCGTTAACCCCTTTAAAAAAATAAAAATAAAAGGCTGAATAAGGCAGGTTCCCCTGGAGGCCTATTTCCTTTTTCAGCAAACATGTAACATAAAAAAATTAAAATAAATATAAATATACACACTGATATGAAGGAAAAAATTACATGATTATCACAAAATACATAGTTCAGTAAAAAAGTTAATTGCACTACATGAACATTTTAAATTTTCAAAGTAATGACACTACTCGAAATACGATGAGATAGATGTAACCTCAGGTGTTGGACACGAATTTCGAAACACTTGTGTCACATCTGTACAAAAATTTAAAGAATAGAAATAACTTTGAAAAGTATATTTTGAGTGGAACGTTATGATACGCTTAAAATCACCTTCAATTTTTGATCTTATTTTGTTTCCTTAATCAGTGAAACTCACTTCTTCACTTAACTTCGTAGTTATTAATTAAATTTCCAAACCTTCATTGAGCCAAAATAAGTTTAAATGAAAATCCTGTAAAATACAATAATACAAAAACCATCAGCAAATATTTAAATGAAAAGAAATAATGAAAATCAAGAAATACTTATAAAAGAGATATATAAGTATAAATTAATATTTACAAAAGGAGAAAAATGCTTGCATTATGTTCTGTAACGTTTGTGGGTGTCTAGTAGGTTCCCAAGACTTAAAAGGGTATCTATTAGGTTCCCAAGCCTATGGTGACTATCTGTTAGGCTCTACAGTTTTAACGAAGTTTAAAAATTTTTATGCTTTTTAATTAATAATTTACAATTACAAAAGAAGTAATAATGTCATTTAAAGCAAAAATCAACAGTTAGTATATAAAATAAAAGAAATATAAATATACAAATAGCAAGAAATGTATATACAAAACAAATTATATATATAAAAATCAAAAATAATCTGTAAAATATTTACAAGTGTGTATATCCTGTTTGAAAGTGTTTGGTGGGTATCTGTCAGGTTTCCAAGCCTGAAATGAGTATAAATTTCAATATATAATCTTTCTACAGTGTAAAACTGGCTGTAACTCTTTCGGAATAACAATAGTTAACACAAATTAATCGTTACAAATATACTTGATATACATACTTGATTCATACTTGATTACAGATATAAAACCGGTTACTAAATCTGAATGATTTATTTACTACGATTCGCGGGAAAAGGACAACTCGTCGACTACCCAACCGTGTTGTAATTAAATAATGTAATTACCATTTATTCGAACTGAACATTTAGAAAAATAGACTACATACATAAAATATCAACGTAAAACCTCACGAAAAACAACATTTTTAGTAAAAACCCTTCTTGAGCGATTTTTTAATTTTCCCTCTTTCTTCGTATAATTTACCAATACCCACACACAGCGCCATGATGTTCCTCTTGAAAAAGCAACATATAGCATTCCGTGATAAAAAACAGGCTGCGGCAAATATATCCCAACTTTTCGAAGAGCCTGTCCCTGAGATTTGTTTATCGTGATAGCAAACCTAAGCCGGACCGGAAATTGTCGCCTCTGATGTTGAAAAGGTAGATTATTATCTGATGGAGAAAGCGATATTCTTGAAATAAAAACACGCGAGTCCTTTGTATGCCCAGTTAAAAGTTCATCATCTATGACATTAGGCATAATTAATCGAATAATTAAACGCGTTCCGTTACAAGTCTTGCCGATGGGTTCAAATTTGAGTAGCCCAATGACAGCTCCTAGTTTCAGGTTAAGTAAATGTGGTGGCATTCCGGATGGGGTAAGTGAGTTAATAAAATCCATTTGGAAATTGTTCTCATTTTCTTGATCTTCGCAGATTATGCTGTCTGCACTGAAATAAGTCTTATTTTGTAAAGGGAGTTTTTCAAGACTTGTTCATTTATGTTTAAGGAATCTTCGTTCTTTTGACACAAAATAGCTTTTTCTGATATATTTTCTAAACTATTTAAAGGCAATTCAAAAATTTCATTAACAATGAACTCCTTCACAACACATTTTTCGGTAATTTCTATGACGTCTTCTCCCAATTGACAGTTATTACTTAAAGTACCATTTCCATTTGCAAAAGCCAGTCCGTAAAATCTTGTTCATGGGATTCGGTTCGCATGCTTTTATTTAATGTGAATTGTTTGAATAAACTCCAAAGAGGCGAATTCTTCAAGGAAGTCTCGAGTGAAGTTTTTCTGTTAGCATGCATCGCAACAGGCAAAATCTGCCTCCAGTCACCACCAAGAACAAAAACCTTGCCTCAAAATGGTAAATCCAAACCCGTTAAATCTCTGAACAACCAGTCAAGTGCACTCTAAGCGTGATGAGGAGTCTTAGTAAACTCATTCTAAATAATGAATTTCGCTGCTTTTAGAAATTTTCCATCTTTTGTGTTATGACGAATGTTACACGAAGAATTATCCGAAATAGGGATCGGTAACTTGAACCTTGAATGTGCTGGCCTGCCACCTTCCAAAATAATAGCTGCAATACCAGTCCATGCAACGGGAATAACAATTTCGTCTACTACTCTAACTGAACGAATTATGGCATTAAATAAAAAAAAACTTTTGCCTGATGCTGCAAAAGCATTCACACTAAAAGTTTTTGGGGAAGTCTCATCAGCATCTTGAATAGCATGCATAATGGCATCGAAAATTGTACGTTGCTCTTCATTTAACAATGTTTTTGATCTTTCTCCTTCTTGCCTCTCTGTTTCTAAATCGTAGAAATCTGTGTTAACATACGAATGTGAATTGTCTAGTTCTGGCAATCCAATGCTTGTAAGGGTCATGTTGTGAACATGAAGGTGTTCAGCTGTGTTGTGCAATGCGAGATTAACACTTTCCTGCACTGAATTGTGGAGCACAAAATCTTCTAAAAAAATGACTTGAATTCTAAAAAAATGACCCAAAGTTCCAGAAGTGAGGTTGGGTTACAAAAGATACAAATGAATGAAAACAACTGCCTTAACTTTAAAGGCATCTGCAAGTTACACGCCTCCCTCAACCACTCTCGCCACTCACTATCATCTTCCAACAAATTCCTCGCACGACATGCCTCTTTAAATGAATTCATTGTGACGCCGTCATTGGTTCGTAATTCTCCAAAAGATTTAGCTCCCGGAACGTGAAATAGAAGCATCCGGAGATGGAAAAGCTCATTGTCTTTCGGATTAACTGAATATAACCTTGAAATAATTCTCGCACTTAATCGTACACCTCTCTCCCATTTATTGTTCTTCCAGACAAAATGCTTAGGAATGCAGCTTACAAGTATCTGTTGGCATGAAGATCTGTTTTATTTAATTCGAACCAAGCTGTGAGCATGGTGTTTCTTTGAGCAGTTCTTTCTAAAGCTTAACGTTCCTATTCATCAAAAAAATATACTGGTTGCATGTTTGGCAAATGCACTGGCAAACGAATGATAGTATGAGATTTTTCGTTCATTCTTTTTTCTAGAAGTCTCCACATTGCTTCGGGAGGAGATACATATCTTGCGTCCAGGAAGGTTTTTATCTCATCCCAACTAATCGAACCTTGACCATTATCCTCCAAGACAATCTTCGCACAGTCATGACCTTCCTAAACGTACTTGAAAATATACTTTATAGATTTTATAGAACTGTAAGCTTCTACATTAATATGAGCATTGTATTTCTTTGTGGGATACGAGTTGTATGGCACAATCCATCTATTATCTATAATATTGTCATTTATTGTTACGTGATTTGTATTGTCACGCCGCCTATACATGGGATAGCCATCGATTTCTCAGCTGTTGTGTCTCTAAATTGCTTGGGGTGTCCTTTAGAGCAAACATCGTTAGATATACATGGAGAATTGGGATTCAACACACCACAAGGTCCGTGAATCATCGTAGCCTTCACAATATCATGCAATCGAGAATCGAGCGTCTTTTCAGTCAGTTCTGCTGACACTATGCGATCATTACTCTCCGGATCCCTTATTTTATCCGGATTGCATTCAGAATTTTCTCTACGCTCCATTCTTCGCCGAGTATTAATTATTACTGTTGTTATATTTTTTCCTTTATTAAGAAATAAAAACTAATTAGCTACCTATGGAAAGAGCCGCTAATAGATTGAAGTTGCCAACATTTCGAAGGGAAATTTTCCCAATGCCTTTCAAATATCAATAAATCAACTCATCTCATGTGTAATTCAACAGATAAAATTATCCCTAGAAAAAGGAAAGGGCAACTCAAAACGGATAGCATTATATGGGCTTTAAATTTTTTCACGGCTAAGTTTTTAATGTATGAGTGTTCAAATTTAACTCTTTGCTAAAAAACTATATTAATTTTTAGCAACAAATTGTAATAAAGAAATCGTAGCAATAAACTTTTGAAAACAGATTATCAGACTTTAAAAAATTAAATCCGTAGTTTTGAATTAAATTTTAAAATCTCTTGTCAATACATGGATAATGTTATCTCACAGAAAAAAAGATTTTGCAGATATTTCAAAAAATTTCGAAAACCTGCATGTTTAAGTCGAATAATGTAATTTTCAAAAAATTACAATTTATTTTTTAAATCCAGTATTATTCCATTAAAACCAATATTTGAGATTGACTACTCCAGTTTGGTGCCATTTAGTGTATATTTCATTTAATTACGATCTAAAATAACTGAAATCTTTCAAGTGACTCAATTCATGAAATAGTGTTTAAAATGTGCATTAAAATAAATGTAAAATTGCACCAATGTAATAGAATTATATACTCTTTCTTATTCAACCAAAAACACTTAAAAAGCGGGCATTTATATTTATGGAATATTAATCGCTCAACAGTAAACAAAACCAAAGACTTGAAATTATTAAAAATTTGCCATAGTGAACCATTACTGGTTCACTCTAGTTGTTTTAAGTATTGCGTGTCTGTCTGTACTCGATAGACTCAAAAACCATGCATCCAATTGCCGTGAAAATTTGAGAAATTCTTGAGTATATCCCTAGGAAGGTTTTTGTAAATTTTTAACGTTCGAAATCTATTCTTTCCCCCTTTTTCGAGCATTTCATGTCATTATTCCAAGTATTATTTTCCCCGGTTAAACGAAAAACGATTAATTTTTTAACTTATCGCATCATAACTAAGTGAAAGAAGCAATATTTCTAGCAATGTGACTTCATCCCAAGTAATTGTTTTAAAAGCAGTTTTCCTCGGTTAAAAGCAGGAGATTAAACTTTTCAATTTATCACATAATAAATAGGTGAAAATGATATTTTTCTATCATTATGACATCATTCCTTTAAATATTTAATTTATTCATTTCTTATTTTATATTATTTAAACATCGACTATGTAGTACCAATTCGATTTGACCTGAAAATTTATATATAAAGTGATTAACTTTCATTTCTATGTGTCGAAAAATTATAGCATTTTTATACAAGAACTAATTTTAAATTCAATTCTGGGTTAAGTTTTACGTTACAATGAAATGTTTATCAACAATAGTCTAACAAATTTCAGTGACTCTCATGGGCAAATAAAAACTTATCATTTTATATAGTTATCTTCATATTCATATGGTTGTCAATATGAATGTGTGTCTGTTTCATACAAAAACTATGTCGTTTGTCATAAATTTCCTTAATTTTGGAAAACATTTATTACTAATAACAAATATAGCACTGTTGCTGTCAAAACCTCTGCTTCCTATTCTACCACGTAATATGGCAAGGTATACTAACGTTGCTAATATACGTACAGTAGAAATACATTAATGTAATTTAATATAAGACACAAATTCGATGCAGATTTAATCGTTAGCATGTAAACATATATTTTGTTATTTTGATTTATTGATATTAAGAATAGTTTTCATTTTTATTTTGTTTATACAAATCTACCTGATAAGTCATAGAGTAACTAACTTTGGACAGAGATCCTTGATACCGTCAAATGAACATATTTCATATTAATACAATTTGAATTCCGAGTTTAAAATATGACTGTGAATATGTATGAATGTATGTATGTACGTCTATCTCCTTGCGAACCACTGGAAGCAGACGGGCCCCAAAGGTACCAAAAGACGCGGAACGATCCACGGATGTCATATCGCCCATTCATGTTCCGATATTCCAATTAGTTCGGAAGATAACGAAGAACGAAAAACCGAACAAAATGACTTTAATTTTGCGACACGAGCATTCCATTGTTGAGTTGGCGTCTAAATATGACAGTGTTATTCATTGTTGGCATTATTATCGCCAGATATTTGGTATTCGGGAAACACAAAAACGTATCTAATCTATTTAAATTCAAGTGTAAGTATATAAATATATGATGGCATTTATGTATAGAAGACTATTTTCTTATCTGCTAAACGCTAAACTCATTTTTGTTTAGGAAATCACTTTTCTTTTTTAAATTTTATTTTCTTGGCGAGATTTTTATTTTCAGTAATTAAAAACTTGCCATGTTCTATTAAATTAGTTATTATTTTGCATTTGCCATTTATTAAATAAAAACTAACATATGGTTATATGTTTTGTTATCTTAAACTCAACTACACTAGAGAAAAAAAATGGCAAGTAATATACAGGGAACAAATAAGTTTTCATTTTAGAAATGGTAACTATGAAATGTTCAGATATTGTAGCCAATTTTGATTAAAGTTTAAAAATGTGATTTCAAATAATATAATTGTTCTCGGTGTTTTAGCCTTATATACTTATTTCGTTTTATCAATATTAATTTGGTATATTTCTTTCATTTTAAATTCAATTGCGCCATTTTTATTTATCCAGTTTTAAGACGCCACTCTGTACTTCACCTATTCTTAAATAAGCTTGGCGACTTTCGGTATATATTTCTTTTAATTACGTGTTATGAAAATTTAAATCCTTTATGCAACTTCATTCTTATGATAACGCTTTCATGGTAATACAATTGTTCTCGGCTTTTGACCTTACGTGCTTAGTTCATTTTATCAATATTTGGTATTTTTCTTTCATTGTCAATTCAATTGCGCCATTTTTAATTATTCAATTTTGAGACCGCACTAACATCTATTCATAATTAGGCTTCGCAGAATTACTTTAGGAAGTCATTTCGGTGAGTCGCGTTCTGATATTCTAATTCGTTCAAAATATATTATTTTAAAATCAACAAAAATACCGTTTTAATTATGTAGTACAGTAATTTTCATTGTTGAGTTGGCGTGAGAAACAATGACCATATTTTCATTGTTGTCGTCGTTTTTGCCAGATATTTGGTAATAGAATTGATATTAATGCAGAACAACTATCGCCTATCCTGCCAAACCGTTGTTTGTTTGGAAATTTTGAACTGCGGTACATTTTGGTATTTTTTGTTAGTAATTTATTATATTCTTGAAGTATTTTTCAAGACCTTACTTTTGATATATTTCTTTATGAAATATTTGTATATATATATCATTAAAATTCAAGTGTAAATAAATGCATTTATAAATATAAATGCAATTGGATGCATTTCTTCGCCCAATCCGATGAATGCTTAAACTCTTTCCTCCATGAAAATACCGTAATTAAAATCAGTTAAAAGTATATTAATTAAAATATATAATAAGTGGTGTCATTTATTGCCTATAGTTACAACTATTTGTCATACACAATAACTTTTTCTCTTCGAAATATCCCAGTATCAAAATCATTTTATTTTTAATAGCTAAATTTTTTACTTCATCAAAATATGTAAATACAGTAGAACCTCCATAAGTTGACCACCTATGGGACTGTAACTAAGTGGTCAATATAGGGGAGGTGGTCAACTTCGGGAATTTTTTAAAAATGTTTACTATAGTACAATATTAGAAAAAAGTTAGTAAGCTTTTTTAGTATTTTTAAGGAAAAATTTAGAAAAAAATTAACACTTACTCCTTTTAATTTTTACTGAAGGTACAGCACAATTCTACAAATTTTGAAAGAATGATTCAATTTTTGTTTGAGATCTCTTTTTGTTCATTTGGTAACTGCAAAAAGCAATTTCACAGTTTACAAATCCACTAAGCATGTTTGGGCCTTTTTCTGCAGCGAAATCTTTAAGTTGCTCCATCATGCGCTTTACATCATCTTCCTTCAAAGTTGGGTAGTTTTCAGTTTCATCGTCCCTTGGATCATCATCCTCTTCGCCGTCCGTTTCTCGTACCTTAGAGTCCTCACTGTGCTTAGTCCCAGAGAGTATCTCATTGAAGATTGCCTCTGGGTCTGGTTCAACACATGTAGTAACATGTGTTGAACCAAACAATTGGTAACTCATCGTCCATGGTAACATAATCTTCAAAATTAACTCCATCAAAAACTGGCAAGGGGATAGAGGAAGCTCATCCTCTTGCACCGATGTTGTAGCTGTAACAAATTCAGCTTTCTTGTAGCAGTTCTTAAGAGGGGCTTGCGTAACTTTATTTCAAGCAGAATTAATCCAATTGTTGTAATGTACATACAACCTATACACCAGTGTTCGTTACAAGGGGGAATCACAGAATGAATATAATACCTTATATAGATTCAGACATTTATTCTATACACTTATTTACAAAAATACTTGGTTAACATATCATCAATCATTCATAATTTCTATTTACAGAATAATTATCCCACAGTTCTTTATAAGGCATTAATATTATTAACAGAGGCCTAAGTCAAAGGATTGTAAATATTCTTTATAAATTACCTCCATTCAAGTCACAGGGGAGCAGGCAAGGGCTTTCCTCACGGGAATACGGTACGAGTTGGTGATGGTGAGCGGGGCGGTGTCGGCCCGGGCGCACGGGACGAGCTGGTGCTAGTGGATCCTTCTTCCACTTCTCTCGACTGCCCACCTCTAACTCTCTTTCGCTCTCAGCTCCCAAAAAACTTTGCCTAGGTCCCAACGCCCCTTCTTTTCTTCTCATCCAATCCATTCTCAGTGAGAAATTTTCCCACATCAAATGCCCTTCGGGAGTGCAGGTGGGCTCATTAAAGTAGCCCCTTTTTGTTCAGGCTGATACTACATTTTATCCCCTGCTCCCATAATTCACGCTTACAGTTCTGTGCGAGCTTGACCGTTAAGCTGCCATTCCGTGAAGTATCCTCTCTGCAGGGGTCCCTAAACTTGACGTAAATAATTGGGGTCTTAAATTCGTCAAGGAAAATCCTCCCACGGCTATGCATGCACGTGCAACTCACCGTGAGAAAGTACCTCGGTACACCAATGAACAGTATTCAAAACATTTACTGATGCAGCTGTTGATGATGCCAACGCAGAAGAACACAGGTTTGTGCTTTCATGATCACCCATTCCAGAATTTGAGCTCTGTAGTGCACTTTGAAGGACTAATAATGCCTTGGTCTAAAGGTTGGGTTTTCGAAGTTGTGTTTGGAGGCAAAAATTTTAGCTTCACATTTGGGAGACAACTTTTGGGTAGCTGGGGCAGTTATCCACGTAGAATAGACCGCTTCTTTTTCCCCATTTCTGCGTCAATTCCTCTAACCCACTCTTCGAATAAAGCACTGGTCATCCAAGCGGATTTATTCGCTCTCCAAAAAAAAAGGAAGGTCATCAGGTTTTACATTTTTTAAATGAACGAGGTTTTGCGGTTTTGCCAACCACCAGAGGCTTCAATTTTTCTCCAGTCATATTATCACATAGAAGAACAGTAAAACGCTGTTTTGACAGTTTTCTTCTTCTGCAAGAGTCACATTGATGGGATTTTATCCAAAAACTCATGAAGTAACACGGTCTTAAATGCGTCGTACAAATTAAGATTCCGTTGTGAAAATAAAAAAGTTTTAGCTGTTCCTACTAAAAGTCGTTTCGCAAAAATCAATTTTTGCTGATCAGTAAGAGTCGTTAATAATTGGAAATTATCATCAATGTCATTGAAAAAAGCACTGATTGAATAAGTATCATCGGCTGAAAATTTTCTACAAGTACTTGATAGATCCCTCAAAACAAACCAAAACTGATGAGTTATCTCTCCAGCCTCGGAGTTTGCAGTCAAAACACTAGACCGATTAGGGTCGGAATTTGTTATTTTCGAGTCAGCGGGAGTCAAGTGTTTCGCATCTGTGACAGTATGTGAAGGGTGTGAACTTTGACCTGTATCCTGAGCTTCGTTTGAAGCAATGAAAGAGGCATCATCGTCTGATAAAAAAACTAACATCAAGTAAACTACGAAATTCACCAGATTTGTGAGGGCATGGAAAATGTTTTCACATAAAACATCTTTTTTAGGGGATGCTTCCAAATGCAATAGGTTAGCCACAGATATAAAGTCAGATAAAGAAAAATCTGTTGGTAGAAAATCTTTATGTTTCTCCAAATCAAAATTTTCAGGAAACGCTGCAAATTTTTTCATTTTCTTTCGCGATGAATGATCAAACTCAAAGTTTCCGAGAACGGTATTAAACAATTTCATTACTCGTGTTGTGCCATATTTAAGAGAATTCGCGATCAGAGGAATATCACTTAATTTTAAAGCCATATTTCTTTTAAAAGAATTAAATAGAAGAATGAGTGTGATATAATAGATGAAATAATAAGAATCAAACTGTATAAACACGACTTAAAATTATAAAATTACGAAATTATGAAAATGGGGAAAATGGGCTTACCTATCTTTGGGACAGTCCGCATACAAAAGCAATCCAGAAAGAAATTCACTTTTCACAAGATCAACACAAAAATCTTTAAACTTCAAGAATCGTCACTTAATCTCAAAATATCTTCAATCAAAATGCAACGTCCGTCTTGAAAAATAAAGTTTATCCGTCCGTCCTGAAGAATAACGTTATCCGTCCGTCTGAAGAATAACGTCCATATTTCTATCCGTCTGTATTATGTCGTCTCAGTAAGCGTCTTTGATAGCTGGTGTCGAGGGTGGATTAAAGCACATAAAGACAAGGCCGAGCCCCCAAAATGTGGGAAAAGCAACGACCATCGTTAACAACACACCATTTATTACGATTAACAGGACAAATACAAATAGTTAGACATAAAACAATTAAAGAATAAGGGAACCGAGTGAGCGATACGTCTTATCGGCTCGCCAGCGGAGTGATCGTCAGCTGGCAGGCGGTAGGGTACATCTGAAGTGGTGCTCTTGAGATACATTCCACAAGTGAAGTGGTTTGGTGGCGGGACATTCCTATACCTATGTAATATCTAGTTCTGATCTTCAATGTATTTGTACTTAATTCTTGAGTTCTAAAATGATTCTTATTTGGTGGAATACAAAAAACTTGAAAAAAAACATTTACTTATGAGCAATTTAAATTGTACATGCTTTTTACGCTGCATTGTCGACGTTTCTTAAGAAGATCACGGCTATCAATTTGCTAATTTTAGAAACTTGCCAAACGATGTAATATTTTTCTTGTAGCCAATTGTAGATTTTTTTAAAGCGTCGGGAAGAATCGGTATACCTATTCATTTCGTGTTCATTTGGCAGTTCTTAGAACAATTCCGTAATTTAGGATTAAATCCTTTTTAACCAACGGATTATGGGATTTAAGTGCAATGTAATAATAAAATAGAAATTAAAGTCAAAGGAATTTTCAGTTCACAGTTTTAGTTAGACAGCTACTGAAAATTTTGGAAGTTTATTTCTATTGGATGATTTTGTGTGGAATATTTTTATAACGCTCGGGCCTCGGAGGACTGGCATGCGTCCTCGTGGCTTAAGATAGATATTATGTAGAAACTACCTCGGCACTTTCTGCAATGACATTAATATGTTATGAAAATAGATGTATTATACAGCCCCGTTTTTGACTTCTTCTTTCCCAACGGTAAATAGCTGTATACAAGATATTTTTATACAGTCTACTTATTATTCTTATACCACTAAACACAATTTTATATTATTTTAGGCATTATGAATTGAACTGAAGGAAAAAGCTTATTTGTTATTGCGATAAAAACAGGAGATAAAAAAAACTACCCTAAATTAAACATAACAAATTTAACGATAAACGGAGAAAACCGTATAAAAATCTTGTCAAATGAATAAAAAAGGAGCCATATTTGGAAAACGTGTCAACGAGGCATGTATAAAACATCTGTATCATGGTGCTTTAATTCTGTTGAAAAATTAGAGAAATGGTTAAGACTATCGAAAATTTACATAAAAATTGTAAATTTTACATCCGACGTAAAACTACCAAAATCTAAAAAGTTTTAACATAAAATAATCTATGAAATTTAAATATAGACCAAAGCTTTTCTTTACAGTGAATCTTGTCTTACAAATTGTAATTTTTGACAGGAAAATGTTGCACATCAGATATGCAGTAGTTCTAACCAAAGAGATAATCCTAACGTAAGTCATATCAGAACTGTTCTCTTTCCACTGTAGACACCACACTGTGTTAAACGATATCGTTGAGCTTCACTTAAAGGTACACATTACCTTTGAATCTATAAAAAAAAATTTCATTTTAAAATCTCTGGACATTTCTGAATTATTTAAAACAAACCCCATTGAATTATTTAAATTAGAGCCTGTGAAACTATAAAATCTTTGTATTTATTATCATAGCTTGTAAGGAAACTAAAAACTTTAAATACCCCTTAATGGAATTATTCTTTTTTCAATTTAAGTACACTGTAAATAAAAATCTATTGCACATATTGATTTCAAATTTTTACAGTAAATACATCATATACACACGATGAAACTCTCATTACTTTTTTGTTGTTTATTTATTTCACTTAGTATTTATAGCATTTGAAATGGAATTTTTAAACATTAATTTATCTTTTCGGAAACTTCAGTTATTCAAAACAAGCTCTCACTTTTAGCTTTATTTAAAAGGATTTTGTATTTTATAAACAAAGTAAATTCGGTAAAACTAATTAAATTAAAATGTAGAACAGATACTGGAAATATCATGTATTTAAGATAATAACTAAAAAATATATAAGGGGGTAAAAAATTCTTCCTTTTAAAAATGTTTAAAGACGATGTGACACTTAAAAATTTACAGAGTATTTGCAGTAGAGGAAAATATGATACGTACAGTTACAAATCTGAAGCTCAACAGGGCCAAAAGAATAAAAATTTTAGCTAATATACTACTTTTAAGTATTAATCACGCAGTTTTACCGGAATGTCACTCCAGTAGATCATACACTTTGTAGTAGATTATACATTGATACATCCAAATTTCTCACCTTTTTTCCATTATATAGTTTTTAAGATCACAAGGTACACTGAATATCAATTTTTAACGATATTTTTATACTGAGAACATATATTATTACATCATATAAGACACAAAAATCTATTTCAAAAAATGTGTGGTTAAAATAAGAGACCATTTGTTAAAAATGGAGTTGTAAACAAATAAATACAAATAACTAAGGCAACTGGAACAGTTCAAAATTACTAGCTCGATACAAAAATTGTCAAAATGGATAATATTTTAAAAAGTTTAAAATAAAAGTGTATCACAAAAAAAGCTGGTTTCAGTGCAGTAAAATAATTGTTATTCGAAAAATATGACTTTTGACAATGAAGCGTATACCTTACTTTATTTTTTCAGAACAAAAGATTATTTCATATTTTTGGTAAAATTCTGTCCTTTTGAAGGTCTCTAGTCCACTTAACAGATTTATCTGATTGTCCATTGAAGTTTAAATTAAAAAAAAAAAGATAAAACCAATTTCTAACTGAAATTTTAATAACTTTGAGAGAATAAAAATAGAAACTGCTAAGTGATTAAAATATGATTTTATAAATTTAAGGATTTTACCACAATAAAAATATAACAATTAATGAAAACTTATCTACACTTTCTCAGAATATCAATTTTCTGTACTGTACATTAACATTTTAGGTATTACACTTGTTTGATATTCAACGATAATATCTTATTTCTAATGTAAAACTATGTTAGTGACTGCCGTTATTGATATCACACATCATATAAACTAAAATTTATTAATAATTAACCTTCTTTGTCTTCTGTGTGATAACCAGGAAGGTATAGACATTTCTCATCCTACGAACTATTTTTATACTGAAGCAATGTTAGAATACCAAACTTAGGTCGATGGATAAACCGATGTTATGTTTTCTTTCTACATTTTTGGAATCTATTTTCCTTTACCTTGCAATTGAATATTTAAAATTCCACTAAAACTAAGCCTAAATTTTATTCACTCACTCATAACTGAAAATTAAATATTGTGTTCTTTTTTTAGTTATTGCCAGTCGAGTGTGTTTTACTCTGACCCATCCGAAGACATACAGCAGCAACTAATGATGACCGTGCAGCAACAGTGATCAATAAATGGCTACCAAGCCACCGCTGACCTACGAGAGGCCCGTCATGGTCCGATTTTAATGTGGCCACCCCGGTAAAGAGCAAACTCTACAGAGGTAAGCTCATGACTACCAGGAAGAACGCTAATAAAAGATCACTCAGGTACCCCGGGATCGTGAACCCCGTACACAACTAAAGGAGGTGTGCCCCTGGGGGCCGAGTCGAGTAAAATTAAACAATATAAAAATTAAAAAGTTAACAGTTACATTTATCAGATCCCATTGCAAGCAATATTATCAGTACCAAATTGGCAACAATTTTGAAAAATATCTCCGTCTGCTGCAAAAAAGAATCTACTTTAACCCAAATAATATAGTGTACTTAAGTTTCTGACCTAGACAGACACTAGTTTGAACTCTTGAACATCTTCAAACATCCTGTATACAAACTTCCTTTATATATATATATATATATATATATATATATATATATATATATATATATATCAAAATCTCAGTGGGCATGTCCTTTACATTCAGCAAATGAAAAGGACCCTGTGGGGATTACAGACGATTGAATGCGCACAGACAGTACTTGATAGATACCCAATTCCTAGAATTGAAGATTTTCAACTTATTTTACAAAACAAAGTTATATTTTCAAAAATTGACTTAGTTAAGGCTTATTATCCAATTCCATTTGCAGCAGAAGTTAAGATTGCAATTATTACTCCGTTTGGACTGTTGCACAGTTCCGTAGGAGTATCAGACCAACACCTCCCCACATAAAAGTGGTGACCCGGAAGGTGAATTCACTTCAACTTGAGTTATCTGCATTTGAGTTCTCAATGTAGCTTGAAACAAGCCTTCAATCATTTAACTTCGACTAGTGGAGTCCGCCTTATATTTTGTGCGAGGTGATGCAGTAGCAGAGTTTATTGTATTGTGAAGATAATTGAAGCTAACCCCGTTTTAGAATTTGAGTGAGTACATTTTGTGCGTTTTTTCTAGACAGTGTTAATAAGCGCATGATTGCTTTTCCTTCATTCTTGAGTTGATCATATTTTGTATTCATTCGCATTTATATTATATATTTTATCGTGCATTTTTTATTGTGCATTTTTTTTAATTGAAGTGTTCATGCGATACCTAAATGGGTAATTCTGATGACGAAGCGAAAGTTTTGGTCTCGAATGAACCAGTTATGGTGTCTCGTGTTGCTTTTAAAGCACCGCCATTTTGGGATAGTAATCCCGAGCTTTGGTTCTATCAGGTCGAATCTCAATTTATAATCTCAAATATAACTGTTGACGCGACCAAGTTTCATGCAGTTGTAGCGGCTTTAAATTCTCAGGTTTTGAGTTGTGTCAAAGACATCGTTAAAAATGATGTTGTTAATACAACGATTCTATTACTGATTCACACTAGCAGAGTGAAGCAGTGAAAATAACAAGTTCATGACTTGACAAATAAAATTATTTATTTCGAACTAAAAAATATTTGTAAATATAGGTAACGTAAAAGATATATATTTTAACCATCACTCAGAGCAGAGCCAGCACCGCGAAAGAAAAACTATCACCAAAAAAAAAAAAAAAAAAAAACATCAGCCAAAACATCGGCTATGCGAGCGAGAGCTCACAAATTCCCGAGACTAAAAAGGATCACAGGATGGATCAGCACAGAACTACCTGGGCCTAGCCCTCTAGTTCTGTGATACATATGAATTTGGGCAAGACACTAATGAATTGAATTGGCTATGGCTGGGAGATGAGAATAAGATGAAAGGGCAATGGTTGCTTGAGTTTAGGCGAGAAACGTGACACAAGAAAATGAGAGTAAATGAAAATAAATATATGAAAGGTTACACAATTCGAGTACTGATTAGGAGTCAGTAAGACGTTTAAAGCTTATTTGCAGTTTATGGTGACAGATAGGTTAAAGAACAGTTTTATTTTTATTTTTATTTTTATTTTTATTTATTTTTATTTTTTTTCCATGAGAAAATGAGGAATCAAGGTTAGACTTTCAATCTAGGCAGGGAAAGTACTGACCGGATTCAAGAAGGCAATTCTAGTCCAATAGAATTTTGTGAACTAACAGACCAATGGCAATCTTAGGAAGCGGGACCCACCAAAGTGTGGCCTTAGCAGTCGATGCTGCGGGAGAATTTCTTAAAGTTAGCGAGAGAGGGGGGAAGCAGTCAAGGCAGTGGGGCAGGATCCTGGGAGAACCAATAGAATTTCTTAGAGGGGGAAGGACGAGCGAATAGAATTTATTCGAAGTCTAAGGCTAAGATGGCCATCGGTCTCTTACGATTACTAGAGTTTGCATAGTCATATTGAGCTAGTTCGATTAAATGATCAACGTTAAGATTATTATTAAATTTAAGAGCTAATTTTTGGAGGAAATTTTGAAGAGAGGGAAGGTTGATTTCTTTACGAATTTCCCTATTCCTGAAATACCAGGGAGAATTAGTGATTTGCCGAATAGTAATATTTTGAGCTGCAGAGAGCGATTTAATATGAGAGTCAGCCGCGTATGACCATGCAACACTCGCGTAAGTAAGTTGGGGGCGAAGATAAGATTTGTAGATGAGCAGTTTATTATCAGTACTTAATTTACTGTTTCGAGCAATTAAGGGGAAGAGTAATCTTTTAGCAGCTCGAAACTTGTTTTTAATATTGTTTATGTGGGGGGCCCATGAGAGATTTTTATCAAGGGTAACACCAAGATATTTTACAGAGTTAGACCAAGCAATACGTGAATTGTCAATATAAATGTTGTAGTTGTTGTATGTGCTAGGGCGTTTAGTGGTGAAGAGTACAGCTTCACATTTATCAGTGTTTAATTTAATTCTCCATTTTTTCAGCCAACTAACAATTAGGTTCATGTGCTTATTTATGGCAATTACAGCATATTTATAATTTCTATTAGAGGAGAAGATAGCTGTGTCATCAGCATAGATGGCAATATTAGTGTTAGCTAATTGAGGTATATCGTTGATAAAGATATTAAAAAGGATAGGGCCTAAAACAGAGCCTTGAGGGACACCACTATGGATATTATAGGAGCTAGAGTAAGAATCGTTAATTTTTACTTGGAAAGTTCTATTATAAAGGTAGGAAATTAAGATATTAATAATATAGGGGGGAACATTTAAATTAATGATTTTATGAATGAGACCGTCTAACCAGATCTTGTCAAAGGCACGAGCAATATCCAGGAAGAGAGCAGCAATGGATTTTTTGTTTAATTTTGAAGAGGTTAAGTGTTCAGTAAGCCGATAAACCTGGTGGGGAGCGGATAACTTAGGACGGAAGCCATATTGATAGGGAATAATTATATTGTTAGCATTAAGGTGATCATTAAGTCTTGAAACTATTATTCTTTCTGTGATTTTACTGAGGGTGCAAAGTAAGCTTATGGGTCGGTAACTATTAGGATCAGAGTGCCTTTTACCTGGCTTAGGGATGGGGATGATAATAGAATTTTTCCATTTTACAGGAAAGTACTGATATTTAATAATGGCACTGATTAACAGATAAATTTTATACAGATACCTAAGAGGGAGGTTTTTAATCATAATATTTGTTATCCTGTCCACACCAGGAGATTTCCTAGAAGGTAGAGACTAAAAACATCTCGCCGTCTCCTTTTATACATTCCCGCGGAGGAATACCTTCGCCGGGAGCGGGAGAAAAAAGTAACACGTAACGCTCCGTCGATTACGTCATAATCGACGTATGCGACGTCGGCTGTGAAATAAAGGCAAGAGTAACCGGTAGGGTTTGCTAACAATGCCCCCCCCCCTCTTGTCACTTATTTTACTACACTCAGCTCTGCCCTGTTTACAATCTTGAATCTTTCAAGTAAACAAGCTATAAACATTGAAAAATTTTTATACATGAGTGTACATAACAGATTTATACATTAGCAAAATTACAATCTATTACAAGTAAAAAAATAATGAAAATCACAGTATAGCTATTCTATTCGTTTTATACAAAGTACAAGTAAATTATTCATTCAACACATGCATGGGCCCATGACTTACAACATTCACACATCTGATTAAAAGAATCCAAATATACATGTAACATGTCACAACGTAAATGCAGTTGTAATATAAAGTTACAAAAAAAAACACGATTGTACTAACTTAACAATTTTTTTTTAAATACATTCAATATAACAAAAAAAAATAAATAAACACTTCAAGTTATAATTTCAATTTATGCTAAAATATAGCAAAAATTTTTCAAAATTAAATTTCGCAACGCGAATTTAGACTTTATGTTGAAAATATACAACTTTTGAATTTGTTTAAATCACTTTTAGTTAAAGGCTTGGTAAATGGGTCAGCTAAGTTATTTTTACTATTAATGTATTTCAATATAAAAACTTCCTTATAATATAGATCTCTAACAAAAAACAATTTGACATCGATGTGCTTGCTTCGATGATTTTCAATAGGAGATTTAATAAAGTCCATTGAAGCCATATTGTCTACATATAAAAGGGATTTAAGTTTGTGGTTATTTAATATGTTTTTAGAGATACATTCATCTAAAATTCTGTCGTACCACAAAACTTCTTTTACTGTTTCAGTCATAGAAATGAACTCCGCTTCCATCGTAGATAGGCTGACACATTTATGTTTAAATGTCCTCCACATTATTGGGGAAGAATCTAATAAAATGAACTGTCCTCCCATTGAAGTACGATCGTCTCGTTTTGCAGCAAAATCTGCGTCCGAATAGGCGATTATTTTACCACTATTACACTTTAAGTTTAGTTTTAAATTTTTGGTATAAATAATATAACCTAGAAGTTTAAGCAGACCCGACCAATGAAACATTCCGGGATTACTTTGGAATTGGCTGAAGATATTAACTGCGTAAGAGATATCCGGTCTTGTACGATTAGCTAAAAATGCTAAACATCCTAATAAATTACTATACGGATACTTATGCATTTCGTCAATTTCCTGCTGTGATTTAGGGCTTTGTGACTTTGAGAACACTATACCTTTAGCTATGGGTAAGGAAGAAATTGGGGGAAGATATTCTTTAAATCTATTACATACATCTTCAATATAGTTAAGTTGATGAATTGAAAGTAAATTAGAGTTTTCTTCAAATTCAACCCCTAATAATTTTCTCGTTTTTCCCAATGTCTTTAGGTCAAAATGTTTTTCTAATAATCGTACAACTTCGTGTATACGCTTATTAGTCTTTCCAAATATAACAATATCATCTACATAAACCATTAATACAACTTCAGTCCTAAATCTATACACGCAGTTACACCATTCAAACTTTTGAAAACCAATATCAATTAGAATTTTGTTAAGCTCAAATTACCAAACACGTCCGCTCTGGTGAAGTCCGTATAGGGCTTTATCTAGCTTACAATAGTTTTCTTTTCCTTTTATAGTAAAGTCCGATGGTTGTGACATATAAATATTCTCAGACAATGGAGCGTACAAATATGCACTCTTAATACCACACTGGAGATGGGACCAACCTTTATGAGAAACTAATAAGGAAAAGAAAAAGCGTATTACGCTAAAGTTGACTACAGGACTAAAGGTTTCGTCATAAGTTTCGCCTTTAACCTGTTTATACCCTTGTGCAACTAACCTGGCTTTAAAACGAGCTATTTCTCCCTTTTCGTTACGTTTAATAGTGTATACCTATCTACACCCCAGCGGTTTAGAATTTTCTGGCAGTTTAGTTAAGTGCCATACTTTTCTATCGTGCATAACCTTAATTTCGTCTTCCATTGCCCGATACCAGAATTCATGTTGCGACGATTTCATTGCCTGTTTAAAAGTTCTAGGTATCGTTACATCGGCTAGTCAATCACTCTTAATACTGGTGTGTTCTGAGCTGATATCAGTTAGGTTTGAACTTTGTGCTACACCCTCATACTTATTTGAGCCTTTAAAACAAAACAAAGGTGGTACGAATTCTATGCCATTTTCCTGGCAGTATTTTTTGACATCGTTTTGGGATCTTAACCTCTGGTTTTTGCCCTGCTCATAATAGTAAATATCGGTACGTGATCTGTCAGGTCGTGTCTTAGCTTTTCGTATCCAAGTGACTGTTCGTAATGGCGTCGTTTCTATACTCCCTTCACTTGTTTCAGCACTTTCCTCTTCAGATGACGATTCCGGTGGTTTATAGTGTGGGTAAATAGTATACTTAGGTTGATCCTCCTCTTTGTATTCACTCTCTGAACTCTCCCGAGAGTCGTAATCGTCTGGGTCAGAGTAATACACGTTATGCGTTTTACTGTTTTTGGAGCCCAGCACCGCTCCACTGTTGCGATCTTCTTTGAGATTATCTTGAAATGAAACGTTAATAGTTTCAATTATTTTATCTTCGTTAGGCAACCACAAACGGTATCCCTTTGTTTTAAATGCGTATCCTACTAGTACCCCCTTTTTCGCTCTTGCATCAAACTTTGTTCTACTTTGTTTTGGAACACCTATGAATGCAGTTATACCAAACGGTTTTAAATGTCGTACTGAGGGTTTCTGACCACTGTACAGTTCAAATGGAGTCAAATTTTGTTCTTATGGCAAATACGATTCCATGTATACGCAAAGTATAAGGCCGCTTCAGGCCAAAAGCTTCGGGCCAAGCTGCTTTCGTCTAACACCGTACGTATTCCGTTTAGAATTGTCTGGTTGAAGCGCTCTGATATTCCGTTTTGCTCCGGCGAGTAAGTGTTTGTGAATTCGTGTTTTATGATATTACTTCTGCAAAATTCTTGAAAGTTACTATTGTTAAACTCTGATCCATTATCTGTTCTTATAAATTTAACCTTATTCCCTAAAAACCTCTCAGCTCTAGCTATATGCTGCTTAAACACTTTAAAAACATCAGACTTATTCTGTAAGGGATATACAGCTACTTTGCGAGAATATTCATCTATTATAGACAAGAAATATTTTTCTCCTCTTTTGCCAATATCCTGCTTAGGTCCCCATACATCCATGACAAGCAGTTCTAGTGGACGCTTAGACCTAGTTCTATTTAGGGATTTGAATGAAACTCGCCTTTGCTTGTTTAATCTGCAAGGCTCACAGGAAAAAATTTTCTCACTAAGTTTGGGAAGGCCCTTTACGGATTGATTTTTGCTAGTTATTTCTATCAACTCGGGACTAATATGAGCGAACCGTGTATGCCATTTAGCCATTTCATTAGCGTAAGTAGCTGATACCTCGAAATGAACATTTTTAGGGGGGTTCTCCGATACCGAAGGGTGGACAAAATAAATACCATCTTTTAAAGTTGCATTAAATAATATTCCATTACACTTAAATAATTTGATTTTTCCTCCGCCACCTTCAAATTTTACACCTTTTATGTCTAATTGAGGACCCAAAAGCAAATTTCTTCTTAATTTTGGGGCAAACATTACATTATCAAGCCTTAATATTTGTTGACCAAATTTTAGATTTACAGTACCCTTACCTTTTATAGGATACGCAATACCTTTAACAGCAATTGACATAGTTTCATTAACAGGTTTAAACTTTACAAATAAATTTCTATCTTTACAGAAGTGGTGAGAGGCAGCTGTGTCAAAGACCCAGCCCCCCTTTTCTACGTTACTTTTAGAGTAACAAGCTTGAGTAAAATGAGAAACAGTACCTGTTACTTGAGTGTTACGTGATAGACAGTTTTTTACCTTTAGACTTCCGCGTACCTCTAGGCTTCCGTATAAGTTGTTGCCGTTCAGGTGATTTGGTTCTAGATGGGGAGACCGTTGAGGAATTCTCAGCTTGCTGATGCCCTTTACCTGAATGTTCAAATCTTTTACATAGTTCACATCTTGTCGTTTTGTACCAATATTGAATTTCGGGACTCCAGCTGTCAGATCTATCCAGATTTCGAAGTTGAATTCTCGACTCCTCGGCTATAAGTTCTTGTACTATATTCTTGTAGGTGAACTTATCCTTCCACCTTAACATGCTTTGCACTATCGTATCGAACTCATCTGGCAAATATCGTATTAGCTGAAAGCATAAATATATTTCGGGAATTTCTTGGTTAATGTCCTTGAGCTGTTCACTAATTCTTCTAATTTTCGCTGCAAAGAGGTCTATGCTTTCATTGGCTTTCATCCGGCACGCTAGTAACTCCGAGAATAGTTGCATATGACGGGCTCGGTTATCTGGTTGGTAGTGGTCCTTGAGTGTCTTCCATGCATCAACTGCAGTATCACACGTTTCGATTATAGACTTGAACTCCGGATGCATGTTCAAATAAATCAGTGATAACGCCACACGTGCCCTTGAACTGAAGTCCTTTACATCTTTGGCAGTTATCCCCTTCTCGTCGATAACAGGGACTTTCTCTTCTTCTGTTACTATACTCCAGCAGTCACGTTCTATTAAAAGATACTTCATGTCTCTTGACCAACTAACATAGTTCGTTGTATCTAATTTTTCGATAGCCTGTTGAACTACCGCCATCTTATCCGGGCAGAATAAACTTCAAAATACTTAAAAATTTCACTTGACAAATACGGCCCCCCTTCTTAAAAACTCTTTGTACTAGGGCCGTGGTTAAATAACACTGCTTCTTCTATATGGGCAGACAACGAAAGCTTAATACTGGGCCCATAACCCTTGATGTTGTTAATACAACGATTATATTACTGATTCACACGAGCAGAGTGAAGCAGTGAAAATAACAAGTTCATGACTTGACAAATAAAATTATTTATTTCGAACTAAAAAATATTTGTAAATATAGGTAACGTAAAAGATATATATTTTAACCATCACTCAGAGCAGAGCCAGCACCGCGAAAGAAAAACTATCACCAAAAAAAACATCAGCCAAAACATCGGCTACGCGAGCGAGAGCTCACAAATTCCCGAGACTAAAAACATCTAATATTACCGACATCTTTACCTCGGTTCTATGGTTTAGCACTAGGACCTTTCATTTTGAATTATATAAGGAAAACCTATAACTTCAGATATCATTTCTCATCATCTCCAAAGCATATATATATATATATATATATATATATATATATATATATATAACCTCGTCATTCTAGCAATTTTAAACATTTAGATAAACTGACTATTACTCAACAGCTTTGAAATATGATTTTAAAAAAGCCCATCAAAAATTGAAGTATTTTAGCCGAGAACTTGACACAACAGGTATCACATTTGATACTGATTTCTGCAGGTAAGTGGATTTGTACTGCAGACAAACATCGTAGTGGAACTATTGCAATGTCGGTTCGGGCAATCACAGCCACTTTTTGCTGCCTAGTAATATGGATAAGCAAATTCCATATATAATAATAGCTTATCTGTCCGTTTGTCCTCCGATTTATGAAGCGGTTGGACCTGCAATGGATAGAGGCATCCATATTGGATTCTTGATGAATTAGAGTTAGCAACGTTTGAAATCCACCCCTTTCTCCCTATTCTAGCCTTTAATGACATTTTAAGCCCTATTTTCGCTGGTTAAGAGCAGGCGATTAAATTTATCAATTTGTCGGATAATAAAGAGATAAAAAAAACTTTTGTTTTTCGAGTATCATGACGTCATTCCTTCGACCATCTCATTTAATCATTTCTTATTTTAAATTATTTGAATACTGTCTGCATTATTTTCATACTTTTTATCACTGAACTTAGATATTACGTAAATAATTTTCTTTTATATTTGGTTTAAATAATAAATTAGGTACCTATGTGATAATTTTAAATTGAATCAGCTATTATTTTTGTTGCAAGGCAAATTTTATCACCGGTATTAACAACAAATTCTGCTTACCTCCAGGGTGTAGTGGAAATGATAGTTTCATTCCTTTACTTCCATTAATTACTGTACTTAACGATTAATAACTTAACGATACCATTAATAACTTAACTATAATTTCGACGTAGCTAAGGAAACTTTGAATTATCTTTCTAGATGAATTTAACGTGATTCTAAACTGCATTCACAGTATCGCTAGACTTTAGAGGAATATGAAGATAAACAAATTATTGAGCGTGTACCATATAATTCTCAGCCAAAAAACATACCTTTTTTATCAGCCTCATAGGGTACTTTACAATTCTGGAAAATAAAAAAATTTACTGATCTCGTCATATGACGGGCTGTATGATAGGTTAAAGTATGAATAAAAAGTCCAAAGATGATTTTCTTAGTAATATTATAAGAACTACATACCAAATTTGTTTTTACAAGTCTTCCGGGCTGAATACTGAATGCACTTATCAACTTATATTCCTGAAAACTAAATTCAGTTTGCTTTTTCTCTTGTATTTAAACTA
>CM063509.1:493277-530554 GCA_032207245.1 Pardosa pseudoannulata
CTGTTTTACATACATAAAAATTAAATTTTAAACAACAAAACCTAAAATGAAAACTTTTTCTTTAAAAAATGGCAATTGTGAAATAAAAACAAATATGATAGAACATGGTGAATTTGTAAGTACTGAGTATAAAAATCACGACAACATATAACAGAAAAAATGTTAACTTCTTAAAAAATTTGAGAAAGTAAAATAAAGATTTACATATTTTGAGGAAATACAAAATTTAGCTATAAAAAATAAAATGATTTTGATACTGGGATATTTGAAAGAGAAAAAGTTATTGCGTATGAAAAATAGTTGTAACTATAGGCAATAAATGGCACCACTCATTGCATATTTTAATTAATATATTTTTAACTGATTCTAATTACAATATTTTGATGATAAAATAAACTAAGCACATAAGGTCAAAAGCCAAGAACTTAAAGCGTTATCATAAGAATGAAGTTACATAAAGGATTTCAATTTTTATAACACGAAACATATACCATAAAGTCGCCAAGCTTATTTAAGAATACGTGAAGTACAGAGTGACGTCTTAAAATTGGATTAATAAAAATGGCGCAATTGAATTTAAAATGAAAGAAATATACCAAATTAATATTGATAAAACAAAATAAGTATATAAGTATACAACTACACCGAAAACATTTATATTATTTGAAATCACATTTTAAACTTTATTCAAAAGTGGCTACAATATCTCAACATTTCATAGTTTTAAATTTATTTGTTCCCTGTATATCACTTGCCAATTTCTTTTATCTCTAGTGTAGTTGAGTTTTAGATAACAAAACCTATAACCATATGATAGTTTTTATTTAATAAATGGCAACTGCGAAATGAAAACAAATTTGATAGAACATGGCAAGTTTTTAATTATTGAAAATAAAAATCTAGCCAAGCGAATAAAATAGAAAAAAGAAGTGATTTCCTAAACAAAAATGCGTTTATCGTTTATCAGATAAGAATAGTCTTATATACATAAATGCCATCATATATTTCTATACTTACACTGGAATTTAAAATCGCGTAGATACGTTTTTATGTTTCCCGAATACCAAATATCTGGAGATAATAATGCCAACAATGAATAACACTGCCATATTTAGACGCCAACTCAATAACGGAAAGCTCGTATCGCAAAATTAAACTGCCATTTTGTTTGGTTTTTCGTTAATATCTTTCGAACTAATTGGTATATCGGAACACGAATGGGCGAAATAACATCCCTGGATCTCACAGTCAGATTTTAATCTGGGAATTCAAGATGTATTAATGTGGAATATGTTCATTTGGCGGTATCAAGGATTTCTGTCCAAAGAAGATACTCTATGACTTATCGGGTAGATTTGTTAAAAAAGCATAAAAATGAAAACTGTTCTTAATATCTATAAATAAAAATAACAAAATATATGTTTACACGCTAACGATTAAATCTGCATCAAATGTGTGTCTTATATTAAATTTGCTCAAAACTGTATAGTAAAATATAAGTTTAACCCTAAACTGTATTACTACTGTACGTTGATTAGCAACGTTAATATACCTTGCCAAATTACGTGACAGAATAGGGAGCAGAGGTTTTGAAAGCAAAAGTGCTAATTTTGTTCGTAGTAATAAATGTTTCCAAAATTAAGGAAATTTATGACAAACCACATAGTTTAGTATGAAACAGAAGCACATATTCATATTGTC
Source organism: Pardosa pseudoannulata (assembly GCA_032207245.1). NCBI lineage: Eukaryota > Metazoa > Arthropoda > Arachnida > Araneae > Lycosidae > Pardosa > Pardosa pseudoannulata. Next base: position 494,979 of record CM063509.1, read on the forward strand.
AAATATGTGAATATAAAGATAACTATATAAAATGATAGGAATTTATTTGCCCATGAGAGTCACTGAAATTTGTACTTTTTGTTGTTAAAATATTATTGATAAACATTTCATTGCAACTTAAAAATTAACCAAGAATTAAATTTAAAATGAGTTCTCATATAAAAATGCTATAATTTACGTCCCATAGAAATGAAAGTGAATCACTTTATATCTCAATTTCCAGGTCAAATCGAACTGATACTACGCAGACGATTATAAAATAAGAAATGAATAAAAGAAATATTTAAAGGAATGACGTCATAATGATAGAAAAATATCATTTTCACCTATGTATTATGTAATAAATTAAAAATTTTAATCTTCTACTTTTAACCGAGGAAAACTGCGTTTAAAACAATTACTTGGGATGACGTCACATTGCTAGAAATAATGCTTCTTTCACTTAGTTATCACTCGATAAATTAAAAATTTAATCGTTTGCTTTTAACCGGGGAAAATAATGCTTAGAATAGTGACATGAAATGCTCGAAAATGGGGGAAGGAATGGATTTCGAACGTTAAAAATTTACAAAAACCTTCCCAGGGATATACCTAAACATTTCCCAAATTTTCACGGCGATTGGATGCATGGTTTTTGAGTCTATTGAGTACATACATACATACAGACAGACAGACACACACACAAATTCATTTTTATATATATAGATTATACATTGACAAAGGAACAAGGGCATCACATCCAAAAAATAAACTGTCTGCGACCCCATTAGTGTTTTACCTCCTCCCTTAATGAATTTTGTATTTTAAATATATATATATATATATATATATATATATATATATATATATATATATTATATATGACACGGTCCGAGTAAACACACTGGTCAATATATAAGTCAGTCCACACTCAAGTAGTTCTTTTTCTTCTCTTTATTAATCCATCTCACACGTTACTCAACATGGCGTCTCTTCTTTGGCGCCCAACTGCAAACAAAGGCAGTATTCCCTACTTCGAGGAGCCACAGGTCTGCCTATAGTAATTGCTTATCGCTCTCTGCCAATATCACTGCGCGTGAGCCGTATTTATGTGACTAGTAACGCGAGGCGCGTTACTCCCATTAAAATAATCCCTAGTTAAAATCTCTTAAATTACTCTATATTTTAAATCCTGACAACTTTCCCCCTCCCTCTGAAGGCTTGCACAGGCAGGAGGGCCCTTCCTGACCAGCAAGTCCCCAGAGGACCCTAAAATTTTGAAAAAAAAAAAACATCTAATTAATTATCCCAAAAAATAATAAATTTAAGTTACTTAATTCAGTCAGAGCAGGTGGCTCCCTCACAAAATAACACTGTTATAATAACTGACAAAACATTCAAAAGTAGTAAAAATCACCCTATGATGGTGCTATAAAATGATTAAAGTCTTTTACACAATTACCTAAAACACAAAAATCTTTCCTGAAAATCATACACATTATACAACAATTATAAAAAGAACAGGAACTTAGGAATATATGGTTAAACATGAGTAAAATATGTTACTAATAATAATATATTTGTTATAGAAAACACCTTGGGTTAAACAATCTTAGGAGCTCCCAAAAATAATATTAACAGTATGAGTATAATAAGAGATAAAAAAAAAAGACAATATCAAAATATCACTAATATATGGTGAAAGCAAAACAGATGAGTTTAAAAATAGTTTCTCTTATAGCACAGTCCAACAGTATTATGTAATGTCCTTGATTTCTTATCACAATCATTAGTAGTATAATATGTAATACAGTAAAAAAGTAAATAAGATCAAAAAGGAACCTAGGTTTGATAACAATGTACACTGTATTGAGATCTCTTGTCAGAAAACATCATAATCTAATTTAATTACAAAATCTCACTTCATTTGTTATTCTTCCTTGATTTATCAAAATACAAAATATATCACATGTCGACAACTTCAATCTATTCCAAAAAGTATTATAACAAAATTTCATCATGGTCTTTCTTTGAAAAATCACTCGGTAACTTATAATTTCACACGTAAAAAGGTGTCATAATGAAAATCACTCATTATGTGGCAAAAGTAAGATAAAAACAATATAGTGTTTACAATAGTGTATACATTCTGTTTAAAACAGGTGTGTGACTCTTGTTTGTGTCTGTTTGTGTAGGGTTTTTGTCTTCCCCAGCAGAAGACGTGCTGTTGGTGGGTGACATTCCATGTCAACACACACCAGTCGCAAATTGAATCATGACAAGGACAAAATCCTGTCATGTGTGATGAGTGGCACTTAGGGTACACACTCCTAGGCGGGACGTAGGGCTGTGTAAAGGGAAAAAACCTGGACGTTTTCTGGCTGGGAACCTTCATCCAGGCCAAGTCGGTTACAAAGTCATAAATCTTAATGTCATTAGATTTATTTTCCTAATGGAAAAAGTAGTATGGTTTTTGGGGGATGTTTTTCTTCCTGGGCAATTTAAATTTAGAACAGAAAACTCCCTGGGCAATTAAAATTAATCATCAAAAATATAATAATAGCAAAAATCAACTTAATTATAAAAACAGCAACATCAAAAACCTTCCTTAATTAATTAAAATACAACAAAATTCAAAACATCATGACATCATCAGTTCTTATGTCAACATCAGCGATAAAATTGACTCCATAGATGAACAAAATTAGTAATACATCTTCATGGTGCATCAAAACATCTTCAGTTAAAAAAAAACAATTTATGTAATACTAATATCATAATTAAATCAAAACACAATTTCAAAAATATCAACAACATTCTATGAATCCCTAGTATATTCCCACCCCCCTTACAATGAGAAAAAAATTATTCTTTACATACCACTTAATAAAAAGGAAAAATTAAAAAAAAAACGACTAAATACAAATCTAGTTAAATATAAGAAATGAATATAAAATAGCACATAAATATCAGAGTATCTTTAGTTAAAGCTCGTAATCAGCAGATCATTTCTATAAAAAACAAAACCTCACTCAGCAAAAGTTGTCAAAACATCATCTCAGTTCGATTGCAACTCAGTTCAGACCGAAAATGCCACGTCATTAGAATTAAGAATTCACAGTTTCTTGCAATGGTCATAACAAGGAAATAAAAGATTTAACGTTATCGGAAGCAGTAATTTATGCGCTCAAGCAGCAAAAGGATGCAGTTTCAGATTGCCGTGATTCGAAGTTACAACTCGTACAGTTTCGTTAGCTTCCGACCAAGGTCACAGATGATTCACATTTTTATTAATAAAAATAATGGAATTTTTAATCACGTGCGCTGAAAATAAAATAATTTTTCTCTTCGGTCAAAAGTTTTGCCCATGTAGATGGCCTCTTCTAAGTGATAAAATCATAGAATAATCAAATTTCTCTGAGATCAAAATTTTAAAATCCCAAAGCAAATTATTAAATTTTAACTCTGTTAATATATAAAAACCAAAAAATATTCTTAAATGATTACGTTTTATAGTACACAATATTTCAATCCTTTCATTTCAGTAATCAAAATTCAACCAAACATCATGTTAATAAAACACCAAATAAGTAAAATTTAACCACTTCTTCAATATTAAAAATCAAAAAGGAAAAACAATCATAATCATTTTTTTAGAATTATCACATGTCTAGAACTGTTATTAATTTAAACAAATTTAGATATATTTACTAGAACAGAAATTTCAAACTATAAATCCTAGAAATACAAATACACAATTATTTGAAAAAAGTTTCGTTTATAAAAAGTCTTATTATTTTTTATACTGAAATCTTAATTGATGAATTTTTTGAAAATGCTCTGTTAAAAAAAAATTAATTTTACCTTTATGAGCAGAAAATACAAAGATCAAGCAGTAAGTTTTTGTAGAAATTTTTTTTTTCTAATTTGCTGAAATTTAATATTGCACTCGTCTTGAAGAGTTCCTGCTTGGCTTTAAAGGGAAATCGGTCTACCGAATCGGAAGACTCGTTGTATGGAGCTTCGGTGAAAAGCACATAGGAATCTCGGCACGGCCCTGCCAGGCCAGCAGGCCGGATCTCTCGAACACAAGGGTTTCGAAACTCTTTCTGCCGACGGCGGATGGAAGCCATGGTCCTGGCTGATTATAAGCCTGAGTTTGTGTTGGCATTTTCAGAATTTTATGCATAAAATAACCCATTTAACTGCCAACTTAATTTTTCTTAAAATCGCTTATTTTCAGTTAGTTTATTTAATTTCCTTCCGATCTCGAGAAACACCCCCTTCCTACTATTGACGTAATAGTCAGAGCCAATCGGAGAATTTAGCGGCTGTAACATACTTGATTCCCGAGTGAGCGTTATGCTAATTAATAAATATATATATAGCCTTGAGAGATTTATTGGTTGGAGTATGTGTTATGTTCATCAGGTTGTCCCCCCGCCCTTTCTTTAGTAAGAGATAATTTCTGTTTCACTTAGATTAGGACTTATTAAAATTATAATTTAAGGGTTTATAAATTAATATTTTGTTATGACAATAAAATTGTTATTGTTTACCGATTTATCGTGACTTTCTGAACTAATCCAAAAGAATAGGCCAGTAAGCTTAGCAGTTTGCTTGATCTGATATAATTGTTCACGTTTGATGTTATGCATAGTTCGTGAGATATCTCGGCTTTTGTTGTCCATCTTCAAGGAAAAAAAAAACATTTTTCCCGCTTAGTACTATCCTACCGACTCGTGGCACTGTCCGAGTAAACACACTGGTCAATATATAAGTCAGTCCACACTCAAGTAGTTCTTTTTCTTCTCTTTATTAATCCATCTCACACGTTACTCAACATGGCGTCTCTTCTTTGGCGCCCAACTGCAAACAAAGGCAGTATTCCCTACTTCGAGGAGCCACAGGTCTGCCTATAGTAATTGCGTATCGCTCTCTGCCAATATCACTGCGCGTGAGCCGTATTTATGTGACTAGTAACGCGAGGCGCGTTACTCCCATTAAAATAATCCCTAATTAAAATCTCTTAAATTACTCTATATTTTAAATCCTGACATATATATAATGAGACTGCCTTCTCGATGGGGGGTTGCAGTCATGGCCATAAAAATGATACCGTTTCAGCTAAAGACCTTTATTAAGATAACTTTGAAGAACGGATTCCCACTTCATCGTAGGGACAAACTGAAGAGTCAGCTAGCATGAAGTTCTATGTACAAGACACGTAACACCTGGGTCAACATCTGTGGGAAAAATATCTCTAGAAAAATCTGTCTCCGCTAGCGTGTATCTCCTTTTTATTTGGAAATTTCCTAAATTGTCAGCTAGGTCATGTAGGTTTATAATTGGCCAGGCCCCTTCTCTGAGGGCGTAACCTGTAGCCCCAGTGGTCAATTTATGTTAGGGGTTAAAAAGGGGAATGCAAAATGACGAGGGAATTTTTACCCTTGATTTAAGTTTTGAAACCGCTGAGAATTTTCCTTTATATATATATATATATATATATATATATATATATATATATATATATATATATATATATATATATATATATATATATAATATTATTAATTTGGTAGTTTAAATACAAGAGAAAAAGCAAACTGAATTTAGTTTTCAGGAATATAAGTTGATAAGTGCATTCAGTATTCAGCCCGGAAGACTTGTAAAAACAAATTTGGTATGTAGTTCTTATAATATTACTAAGAAAATCATCTTTGGACTTTTTATTCATACTTTAACCTATCATACAGCCCGTCATATGACGAGATCAGTAATTTTTTTTATTTTCCAGAATTGTAAAGTACCCTATGAGGCTGATAAAAAAGGTATGTTTTTTGGCTGAGAATTATATGGTACACGCTCAATAATTTGTTTATCTTCATATTCCTCTAAAGTCTAGCGATACTGTGAATGCAGTTTAGAATCACGTTAAATTCATCTAGAAAGATAATTCAAAGTTTCCTTAGCTACGTCGAAATTATAGTTAAGTTATTAATGGTATCGTTAAGTTATTAATCGTTAAGTACAGTAATTAATGGAAGTAAAGGAATGAAACTATCATTTCCACTACACCCTGGAGGTAAGCAGAATTTGTTGTTAATACCGGTGATAAAATTTGCCTTGCAACAAAAATAATAGCTGATTCAATTTAAAATTATCACATAGGTACCTAATTTATTATTTAAACCAAATATAAAAGAAAATTATTTACGTAATATCTAAGTTCAGTGATAAAAAGTATGAAAATAATGCAGACAGTATTCAAATAATTTAAAATAAGAAATGATTAAATGAGATGGTCGAAGGAATGACGTCATGATACTAGAAAAAAAAAAGTTATTTTTATCTCTTTATTATCCGACAAATTGATAAATTTAATCGCCTGCTCTTAACCAGCGAAAATAGGGCTTAAAATGTCATTAAAGGCTAGAATAGGGAGAAAGGGGTGGATTTCAAACGTTGCTAACTCTAATTCATCAAGAATCCAATATGGATGCCTCTATCCATTGCAGGTCCAACCGCTTCATAAATCGGAGGACAAACGGACAGATAAGCTATTATTATATATGGAATTTGCTTATCCATATTACTAGGCAGCAAAAAGTGGCTGTGATTGCCCGAACCGACATTGCAATAGTTCCACTACGATGTTTGTCTGCAGTACAAATCCACTTACCTGCAGAAATCAGTATCAAATGTGATACCTGTTGTGTCAAGTTCTCGGCTAAAATACTTCAATTTTTGATGGGCTTTTTTAAAATCATATTTCAAAGCTGTTGAGTAATAGTCAGTTTATCTAAATGTTTAAAATTGCTAGAATGACGAGGTTATATATATATATATATATATATATATATATATATATATATATATATATATATATATATATATATATGCTTTGGAGATGATGAGAAATGATATCTGAAGTTATAGGTTTTCCTTATATAATTCAAAATGAAAGGTCCTAGTGCTAAACCATAGAACCGAGGTAAAGATGTCGGTAATATTAGATGTTTTTAGTCTCGGGAATTTGTGAGCTCTCGCTCGCGTAGCCGATGTTTTGGCTGATGTTTTTTTTGGTGATAGTTTTTCTTTCGCGGTGCTGGCTCTGCTCTGAGTGATGGTTAAAATATATATCTTTTACGTTACCTATATTTACAAATATTTTTTAGTTCGAAATAAATAATTTTATTTGTCAAGTCATGAACTTGTTATTTTCACTGCTTCACTCTGCTCGTGTGAATCAGTAATATAATCGTTGTATTAACAACATCAAGGGTTATGGGCCCAGTATTAAGCTTTCGTTGTCTGCCCATATAGAAGAAGCAGTGTTATTTAACCACGGCCCTAGTACAAAGAGTTTTTAAGAAGGGGGGCCGTATTTGTCAAGTGAAATTTTTAAGTATTTTGAAGTTTATTCTGCCCGGATAAGATGGCGGTAGTTCAACAGGCTATCGAAAAATTAGATACAACGAACTATGTTAGTTGGTCAAGAGACATGAAGTATCTTTTAATAGAACGTGACTGCTGGAGTATAGTAACAGAAGAAGAGAAAGTCCCTGTTATCGACGAGAAGAGGATAACTGCCAAAGATGTAAAGGACTTCAGTTCAAGGGCACGTGTGGCGTTATCACTGATTTATTTGAACATGCATCCGGAGTTCAAGTCTATAATCGAAACGTGTGATACTGCAGTTGATGCATGGAAGACACTCAAGGACCACTACCAACCAGATAACCGAGCCCGTCATATGCAACTATTCTCGGAGTTACTAGCGTGCCGGATGAAAGCCAATGAAAGCATAGACCTCTTTGCAGCGAAAATTAGAAGAATTAGTGAACAGCTCAAGGACATTAACCAAGAAATTCCCGAAATATATTTATGCTTTCAGCTAATACGATATTTGCCAGATGAGTTCGATACGATAGTGCAAAGCATGTTAAGGTGGAAGGATAAGTTCACCTACAAGAATATAGTACAAGAACTTATAGCCGAGGAGTCGAGAATTCAACTTCGAAATCTGGATAGATCTGACAGCTGGAGTCCCGAAATTCAATATTGGTACAAAACGACAAGATGTGAACTATGTAAAAGATTTGAACATTCAGGTAAAGGGCATCAGCAAGCTGAGAATTCCTCAACGGTCTCCCCATCTAGAACCAAATCACCTGAACGGCAACAACTTATACGGAAGCCTAGAGGTACGCGGAAGTCTAAAGGTAAAAAACTGTCTATCACGTAAAACTCAAGTAACAGGTACTGTTTCTCATTTTACTCAAGCTTGTTACTCTAAAAGTAACTTAGAAAAGGGGGGCTGGGTCTTTGACACAGCTGCCTCTCACCACTTCTGTAAAGATAGAAATTTATTTGTAAAGTTTAAACCTGTTAATGAAACTATGTCAATTGCTGTTAAAGGTATTGCGTATCCTATAAAAGGTAAGGGTACTGTAAATCTAAAATTTGGTCAACAAATATTAAGGCTTGATAATGTAATGTTTGCCCCCAAATTAAGAAGAAATTTGCTTTTGGGTCCTCAATTAGACATAAAAGGTGTAAAATTTGAAGGTGGCGGAGGAAAAATCAAATTATTTAAGTGTAATGGAATATTATTTAATGCAACTTTAAAAGATGGTATTTATTTTGTCCACCCTTCGGTATCGGAGAACCCCCCTAAAAATGTTCATTTCGAGGTATCAGCTACTTACGCTAATGAAATGGCTAAATGGCATACACGGTTCGCTCATATTAGTCCCGAGTTGATAGAAATAACTAGCAAAAATCAATCCGTAAAGGGCCTTCCCAAACTTAGTGAGAAAATTTTTTCCTGTGAGCCTTGCAGATTAAACAAGCAAAGGCGAGTTTCATTCAAATCCCTAAATAGAACTAGGTCTAAGCGTCCACTAGAACTGCTTGTCATGGATGTATGGGGACCTACGCAGGATATTGGCAAAAGAAGAGAAAAATATTTCTTGTCTATAATAGATGAATATTCTCGCAAAGTAGCTGTATATCCCTTACAGAATAAGTCTGATGTTTTTAAAGTGTTTAAGCAGCATATAGCTAGAGCTGAGAGGTTTTTAGGGAATAAGGTTAAATTTATAAGAACAGATAATGGATCAGAGTTTAACAATAGTAACTTTCAAGAATTTTGCAGAAGTAATATCATAAAACACGAATTCACAAACACTTACTCGCCGGAGCAAAACGGAATATCAGAGCGCTTCAACCAGACAATTCTAAACGGAATACGTACGGTGTTAGACGAAAGCAGCTTGGCCCGAAGCTTTTGGCCTGAAGCGGCCTTATACTTTGCGTATACATGGAATCGTATTTGCCATAAGAACAAAATTTGACTCCATTTGAACTGTACAGTGGTCAGAAACCCTCAGTACGACATTTAAAACCGTTTGGTATAACTGCATTCATAGGTGTTCCAAAACAAAGTAGAACAAAGTTTGATGCAAGAGCGAAAAAGGGGGTACTAGTAGGATACGCATTTAAAACAAAGGGATACCGTTTGTGGTTGCCTAACGAAGATAAAATAATTGAAACTATTAACGTTTCATTTCAAGATAATCTCAAAGAAGATCGCAACAGTGGAGCGGTGCTGGGCTCCAAAAACAGTAAAACGCATAACGTGTATTACTCTGACCCAGACGATTACGACTCTCGGGAGAGTTCAGAGAGTGAATACAAAGAGGAGGATCAACCTAAGTATACTATTTACCCACACTATAAACCACCGGAATCGTCATCTGAAGAGGAAAGTGCTGAAACAAGTGAAGGGAGTATAGAAACGACGCCATTACGAACAGTCACTTGGATACGAAAAGCTAAGACACGACCTGACAGATCACGTACCGATATTTACTATTATGAGCAGGGCAAAAACCAGAGGTTAAGATCCCAAAACGATGTCAAAAAATACTGCCAGGAAAATGGCATAGAATTCGTACCACCTTTGTTTTGTTTTAAAGGCTCAAATAAGTATGAGGGTGTAGCACAAAGTTCAAACCTAACTGATATCAGCTCAGAACACACCAGTATTAAGAGTGATTGACTAGCCGATGTAACGATACCTAGAACTTTTAAACAGGCAATGAAATCGTCGCAACATGAATTCTGGTATCGGGCAATGGAAGACGAAATTAAGGTTATGCACGATAGAAAAGTATGGCACTTAACTAAACTGCCAGAAAATTCTAAACCGCTGGGGTGTAGATAGGTATACACTATTAAACGTAACGAAAAGGGAGAAATAGCTCGTTTTAAAGCCAGGTTAGTTGCACAAGGGTATAAACAGGTTAAAGGCGAAACTTATGACGAAACCTTTAGTCCTGTAGTCAACTTTGGCGTAATACGCTTTTTCTTTTCCTTATTAGTTTCTCATAAAGGTTGGTCCCATCTCCAGTGTGGTATTAAGAGTGCATATTTGTACGCTCCATTGTCTGAGAATATTTATATGTCACAACCATCGGACTTTACTATAAAAGGAAAAGAAAACTATTGTAAGCTAGATAAAGCCCTATACGGACTTCACCAGAGCGGACGTGTTTGGTAATTTGAGCTTAACAAAATTCTAATTGATATTGGTTTTCAAAAGTTTGAATGGTGTAACTGCGTGTATAGATTTAGGACTGAAGTTGTATTAATGGTTTATGTAGATGATATTGTTATATTTGGAAAGACTAATAAGCGTATACACGAAGTTGTACGATTATTAGAAAAACATTTTGACCTAAAGACATTGGGAAAAACGAGAAAATTATTAGGGGTTGAATTTGAAGAAAACTCTAATTTACTTTCAATTCATCAACTTAACTATATTGAAGATGTATGTAATAGATTTAAAGAATATCTTCCCCCAATTTCTTCCTTACCCATAGCTAAAGGTATAGTGTTCTCAAAGTCACAAAGCCCTAAATCACAGCAGGAAATTGACGAAATGCATAAGTATCCGTATAGTAATTTATTAGGATGTTTAGCATTTTTAGCTAATCGTACAAGACCGGATATCTCTTACGCAGTTAATATCTTCAGCCAATTCCAAAGTAATCCCGGAATGTTTCATTGGTCGGGTCTGCTTAAACTTCTAGGTTATATTATTTATACCAAAAATTTAAAACTAAACTTAAAGTGTAATAGTGGTAAAATAATCGCCTATTCGGACGCAGATTTTGCTGCAAAACGAGACGATCGTACTTCAATGGGAGGACAGTTCATTTTATTAGATTCTTCCCCAATAATGTGGAGGACATTTAAACATAAATGTGTCAGCCTATCTACGATGGAAGCGGAGTTCATTTCTATGACTGAAACAGTAAAAGAAGTTTTGTGGTACGACAGAATTTTAGATGAATGTATCTCTAAAAACATATTAAATAACCACAAACTTAAATCCCTTTTATATGTAGACAATATGGCTTCAATGGACTTTATTAAATCTCCTATTGAAAATCATCGAAGCAAGCACATCGATGTCAAATTGTTTTTTGTTAGAGATCTATATTATAAGGAAGTTTTTATATTGAAATACATTAATAGTAAAAATAACTTAGCTGACCCATTTACCAAGCCTTTAACTAAAAGTGATTTAAACAAATTCAAAAGTTGTATATTTTCAACATAAAGTCTAAATTCGCGTTGCGAAATTTAATTTTGAAAAATTTTTGCTATATTTTAGCATAAATTGAAATTATAACTTGAAGTGTTTATTTATTTTTTTTTGTTATATTGAATGTATTTAAAAAAAATTGTTAAGTTAGTACAATCGTGTTTTTTTTTTGTAACTTTATATTACAACTGCATTTACGTTGTGACATGTTACATGTATATTTGGATTCTTTTAATCAGATGTGTGAATGTTGTAAGTCATGGGCCCATGCATGTGTTGAATGAATAATTTACTTGTACTTTGTATAAAACGAATAGAATAGCTATACTGTGATTTTCATTATTTTTTTACTTGTAATAGATTGTAATTTTGCTAATGTATAAATCTGTTATGTACACTCATGTATAAAAATTTTTCAATGTTTATAGCTTGTTTACTTGAAAGATTCAAGATTGTAAACAGGGCAGAGCTGAGTGTAGTAAAATAAGTGACAAGAGGGGGGGGGCATTGTTAGCAAACCCTACCGGTTACTCTTGCCTTTATTTCACAGCCGACGTCGCATACGTCGATTATGACGTAATCGACGGAGCGTTACGTGTTACTTTTTTCTCCCGCTCCCGGCGAAGGTATTCCTCCGCGGGAATGTATAAAAGGAGACGGCGAGATGTTTTTAGTCTCTACCTTCTAGGAAATCTCCTGGTGTGGACAGGATAACAAATATTATGATTAAAAACCTCCCTCTTAGGTATCTGTATAAAATTTATCTGTTAATCAGTGCCATTATTAAATATCAGTACTTTCCTGTAAAATGGAAAAATTCTATTATCATCCCCATCCCTAAGCCAGGTAAAAGGCACTCTGATCCTAATAGTTACCGACCCATAAGCTTACTTTGCACCCTCAGTAAAATCACAGAAAGAATAATAGTTTCAAGACTTAATGATCACCTTAATGCTAACAATATAATTATTCCCTATCAATATGGCTTCCGTCCTAAGTTATCCGCTCCCCACCAGGTTTATCGGCTTACTGAACACTTAACCTCTTCAAAATTAAACAAAAAATCCATTGCTGCTCTCTTCCTGGATATTGCTCGTGCCTTTGACAAGATCTGGTTAGACGGTCTCATTCATAAAATCATTAATTTAAATGTTCCCCCCTATATTATTAATATCTTAATTTCCTACCTTTATAATAGAACTTTCCAAGTAAAAATTAACGATTCTTACTCTAGCTCCTATAATATCCATAGTGGTGTCCCTCAAGGCTCTGTTTTAGGCCCTATCCTTTTTAATATCTTCATCAACGATATACCTCAATTAGCTAACACTAATATTGCCATCTATGCTGATGACACAGCTATCTTCTCCTCTAATAGAAATTATAAATATGCTGTAATTGCCATAAATAAGCACATGAACCTAATTGTTAGTTGGCTGAAAAAATGGAGAATTAAATTAAACACTGATAAATGTGAAGCTGTACTCTTCACCACTAAACGCCCTAGCACATACAACAACTACAACATTTATATTGACAATTCACGTATTGCTTGGTCTAACTCTGTAAAATATCTTGGTGTTACCCTTGATAAAAATCTCTCATGGGCCCCCCACATAAACAATATTAAAAACAAGTTTCGAGCTGCTAAAAGATTACTCTTAACCTTAATTGCTCGAAACAGTAAATTAAGTACTGATAATAAACTGCTCATCTACAAATCTTATCTTCGCCCCCAACTTACTTACGCGAGTGTTGCATGGTCATACGCGGCTGACTCTCATATTAAATCGCTCTCTGCAGCTCAAAATATTACTATTCGGCAAATCACTAATTCTCCCTGGTATTTCAGGAATAGGGAAATTCGTAAAGAAATCAACCTTCCCTCTCTTCAAAATTTCCTCCAAAAATTAGCTCTTAAATTTAATAATAATCTTAACGTTGATCATTTAATCGAACTAGCTCAATATGACTATGCAAACTCTAGTAATCGTAAGAGACCGATGGCCATCTTAGCCTTAGACTTCGAATAAATTCTATTCGCTCGTCTTTCCCCCTCTAAGAAATTCTATTGGTTCTCCCAGGATCCTGCCCCACTGCCTTGACTGCTTCCCCCCTCTCTCGCTAACTTTAAGAAATTCTCCCGCAGCATCGACTGCTAAGGCCACACTTTGGTGGGTCCCGCTTCCTAAGATTGCCATTGGTCTGTTAGTTCACAAAATTCTATTGGACTAGAATTGCCTTCTTGAATCCGGTCAGTACTTTCCCTGCCTAGATTGAAAGTCTAACCTTGATTCCTCATTTTCTCATGGAAAAAAAATAAAAATAAATAAAAATAAAAATAAAAATAAAACTGTTCTTTAACCTATCTGTCACCATAAACTGCAAATAAGCTTTAAACGTCTTACTGACTCCTAATCAGTACTCGAATTGTGTAACCTTTCATATATTTATTTTCATTTACTCTCATTTTCTTGTGTCACGTTTCTCGCCTAAACTCAAGCAACCATTGCCCTTTCATCTTATTCTCATCTCCCAGCCATAGCCAATTCAATTCATTAGTGTCTTGCCCAAATTCATATGTATCACAGAACTAGAGGGCTAGGCCCAGGTAGTTCTGTGCTGATCCATCCTGTGATCCTTTTTAGTCTCGGGAATTTGTGAGCTCTCGCTCGCATAGCCGATGTTTTGGCTGATGTTTTTTTTTTTTTTTTTTTTTTTGGTGATAGTTTTTCTTTCGCGGTGCTGGCTCTGCTCTGAGTGATGGTTAAAATATATATCTTTTACATTACCTATATTTACAAATATTTTTTAGTTCGAAATAAATAATTTTATTTGTCAAGTCATGAACTTGTTATTTTCACTGCTTCACTCTGCTAGTGTGAATCAGTAATAGAATCGTTGTATTAACAATATCATTTTTAACGATGTCTTTGACACAACTCAAAACCTGAGAATTTAAAGCCGCTACAACTGCATGAAACTTGGTCGCGTCAACAGTTATATTTGAGATTATAAATTGAGATTCGACCTGATAGAACCAAAGCTCGGGATTACTATCCCAAAATGGAGGTGCTTTAAAAGCAACACGAGACACCATAACAGGTTCATTCGAGACCAAAACTTTCGCTTCGTCATCAGAATTACCCATTTAGGTATCGCATGAACACTTCAATTAAAAAAAATGCACAATAAAAAATGCACGATAAAATATATAATATAAATGCGAATGAATACAAAATATGATCAACTCAAGAATGAAGGAAAAGCAATCATGCGCTTATTAACACTGTCTAGAAAAAACGCACAAAATGTACTCACTCAAATTCTAAAACGGGGTTAGCTTCAATTATCTTCACAATACAATAAACTCTGCTACTGCATCACCTCGCACAAAATATAAGGCGGACTCCACTAGTCGAAGTTAAATGATTGAAGGCTTGTTTCAAGCTACATTGAGAACTCAAATGCAGATAACTCAAGTTGAAGTGAATTCACCTTCCGGGTCACCACTTTTATGTGGGGAGGTGTTGGTCTGATACTCCTACGGAACTGTGCAACAGTCCAAACGGAGTAATAATTGCAATCTTAACTTCTGCTGCAAATGGAATTGGATAATAAGCCTTAACTAAGTCAATTTTTGAAAATATAACTTTGTTTTGTAAAATAAGTTGAAAATCTTCAATTCTAGGAATTGGGTATCTATCAAGTACTGCCTGTGCGCATTCAATCGTCTGTAATCCCCACAGGGTCCTTTTCATTTGCTGAATGTAAAGGACATGCCCACTGTATAACTCAACGGATTGTACGAATGTAACGGACGGGATGAATCATCGTATAACTCAAACGGTACTTGTAACGAATTAACGATTATAATGTGCGTATACGGATGAATCATCGTATAATTTCAACGGATTAATGTCGCGGCTTGGATGAATCATCGAATAACTCAACGGCTACTTGTACGAATTAGACGATTAACTAATGTGCGGACAGGATGAAATCATCGTATAACTCAACGGATTAATGTCCGGAAACGGTGAATCATCGTATAACTCAACGGCTACTTGTACGAAATTAACGGATTAAATGTTGCGGACGGATGAATCATCTTATAACTCAACGGATACTAATGTACCTGAATAATGTCCGGATGAATCATCGTATATATTCAACGGGCTACTTGTACTAATTAACGGAGTTTAATGTGCGGGACTTGAATCATCTGTTATAATAACGGATTAATGTCGCGGACCTGATGAATCAATAACCTCAAACGAGAACTTGTGTACGAATTGAAACCGGAAATTATTGTTCCCTGATAGGGAGAATCATCGTATAACTCAACGGATTGTGGCCGGTGACGGAAGGTGAATCATCGATAACTCAACGGCTCCTTTACGAATTAACGGATTAAAATGTGCAGGAAGTTTGTATACAGGATGTTTGAAGATGTTCAAGAGTTCAAACTAGTGTCTGTCTAGGTCAGAAACTTAAGTACACTATATTATTTGGGTTAAAGTAGATTCTTTTTTGCAGCAGACGGAGATATTTTTCAAAATTGTTGCCAATTTGGTACTGATAATATTGCTTGCAATGGGATCTGATAAATGTAACTGTTAACTTTTTAATTTTTATATTGTTTAATTTTACTCGACTCGGCCCCCAGGGGCACACCTCCTTTAGTTGTGTACGGGGTTCACGATCCCGGGGTACCTGAGTGATCTTTTATTAGCGTTCTTCCTGGTAGTCATGAGCTTACCTCTGTAGAGTTTGCTCTTTACCGGGGTGGCCACATTAAAATCGGACCATGACGGGCCTCTCGTAGGTCAGCGGTGGCTTGGTAGCCATTTATTGATCACTGTTGCTGAACGGTCATCATTAGTTGCTGCTGTATGTCTTCGGATGGGTCAGAGTAAAACACACTCGACTGGCAATAACTAAAAAAAGAACACAATATTTAATTTTCAGTTATGAGTGAGTGAATAAAATTTAGGCTTAGTTTTAGTGGAATTTTAAATATTCAATTGCAAGGTAAAGGAAAATAGATTCCAAAAATGTAGAAAGAAAACATAACATCGGTTTATCCATCGACCTAAGTTTGGTATTCTAACATTGCTTCAGTATAAAAATAGTTCGTAGGATGAGAAATGTCTATACCTTCCTGGTTATCACACAGAAGACAAAGAAGGTTAATTATTAATAAATTTTAGTTTATATGATGTGTGATATCAATAACGGCAGTCACTAACATAGTTTTACATTAGAAATAAGATATTATCGTTGAATATCAAACAAGTGTAATACCTAAAATGTTAATGTACAGTACAGAAAATTGATATTCTGAGAAAGTGTAGATAAGTTTTCATTAATTGTTATATTTTTATTGTGGTAAAATCCTTAAATTTATAAAATCATATTTTAATCACTTAGCAGTTTCTATTTTTATTCTCTCAAAGTTATTAAAATTTCAGTTAGAAATTGGTTTTATCTTTTTTTTTTTTAATTTAAACTTCAATGGACTATCAGATAAATCTGTTAAGTGGACTAGAGACCTTCAAAAGGACAGAATTTTACCAAAAATATGAAATAATCTTTTGTTCTGAAAAAATAAAGTAAGGTATACGCTTCATTGTCAAAAGTCATATTTTTCGAATAACAATTATTTTACTGCACTGAAACCAGCTTTTTTTGTGATACACTTTTATTTTAAACTTTTTAAAATATTATCCATTTTGACAATTTTTGTATCGAGCTAGTAATTTTGAACTGTTCCAGTTGCCTTAGTTATTTGTATTTATTTGTTTACAACTCCATTTTTAACAAATGGTCTCTTATTTTAACCACACATTTTTTGAAATAGATTTTTGTGTCTTATATGATTCCTGTAATAATATATGTTCTCAGTATAAAAATATCGTTAAAAATTGATATTCAGTGTACCTTGTGATCTTAAAAACTATATAATGGAAAAAAGGTGAGAAATTTGGATGTATCAATGTATAATCTACTACAAAGTGTATGATCTACTGGAGTGACATTCCGGTAAAACTGCGTGATTAATACTTAAAAGTAGTATATTAGCTAAAATTTTTATTCTTTTGGCCCTGTTGAGCTTCAGATTTGTAACTGTACGTATCATATTTTCCTCTACTGCAAATACTCTGTAAATTTTTAAGTGTCACATCGTCTTTAAACATTTTTAAAAGGAAGAATTTTTTACCCCCTTATATATTTTTTAGTTATTATCTTAAATACATGATATTTCCAGCATCTGTTCTACATTTTAATTTAATTAGTTTTACCGAATTTACTTTGTTTATAAAATACAAAATCCTTTTAAATAAAGCTAAAAGTGAGAGCTTGTTTTGAATAACTGAAGTTTCCGAAAAGATAAATTAATGTTTAAAAATTCCATTTCAAATGCTATAAATACTAAGTGAAATAAATAAACAACAAAAAAGTAATGAGAGTTTCATCGTGTGTATATGATGTATTTACTGTAAAAATTTGAAATCAATATGTGCAATAGATTTTTATTTACAGTGTACTTAAATTGAAAAAAGAATAATTCCATTAAGGGGTATTTAAAGTTTTTAGTTTCCTTACAAGCTATGATAATAAATACAAAGATTTTATAGTTTCACAGGCTCTAATTTAAATAATTCAATGGGGTTTGTTTTAAATAATTCAGAAATGTCCAGAGATTTTAAAATGAAATTTTTTTTAATAGATTCAAAGGTAATGTGTACCTTTAAGTGAAGCTCAACGATATCGTTTAACACAGTGTGGTGTCTACAGTGGAAAGAGAACAGTTCTGATATGACTTACGTTAGGATTATCTCTTTGGTTAGAACTACTGCATATCTGATGTGCAACATTTTCCTGTCAAAAATTACAATTTGTAAGACAAGATTCACTGTAAAGAAAAGCTTTGGTCTATATTTAAATTTCATAGATTATTTTATGTTAAAACTTTTTAGATTTTGGTAGTTTTACGTCAGATGTAAAATTTACAATTTTTATGTAAATTTTCGATAGTCTTAACCATTTCTCTAATTTTTCAACAGAATTAAAGCACCATGATACAGATGTTTTATACATGCCTCGTTGACACGTTTTCCAAATATGGCTCCTTTTTTATTCATTTGACAAGATTTTTATACGGTTTTCTCCGTTTATCGTTAAATTTGTTATGTTTAATTTAGGGTAGTTTTTTTTATCTCCTGTTTTTATCGCAATAACAAATAAGCTTTTTCCTTCAGTTCAATTCATAATGCCTAAAATAATATAAAATTGTGTTTAGTGGTATAAGAATAATAAGTAGACTGTATAAAAATATCTTGTATACAGCTATTTACCGTTGGGAAAGAAGAAGTCAAAAACGGGGCTGTATAATACATCTATTTTCATAACATATTAATGTCATTGCAGAAAGTGCATAGGTAGTTTCTACATAATATCTATCTTAAGCCACGAGGACGCATGCCAGTCCTCCGAGGCCCGAGCGTTATAAAAATATTCCACACAAAATCATCCAATAGAAATAAACTTCCAAAATTTTCAGTAGCTGTCTAACTAAAACTGTGAACTGAAAATTCCTTTGACTTTAATTTCTATTTTATTATTACATTGCACTTAAATCCCATAATCCGTTGGTTAAAAAGGATTTAATCCTAAATTACGGAATTGTTCTAAGAACTGCCAAATGAACACGAAATGAATAGGTATACCGATTCTTCCCGACGCTTTAAAAAAATCTACAATTGGCTACAAGAAAAATATTACATCGTTTGGCAAGTTTCTAAAATTAGCAAATTGATAGCCGTGATCTTCTTAAGAAACGTCGACAATGCAGCGTAAAAAGCATGTACAATTTAAATTGCTCATAAGTAAATGTTTTTTTCAAGTTTTTTGTATTCCACCAAATAAGAATCATTTTAGAACTCAAGAATTAAGTACAAATACATTGAAGATCAGAACTAGATATTACATAGGTATAGGAATGTCCCGCCACCAAACCACTTCACTTGTGGAATGTATCTCAAGAGCACCACTTCAGATGTACCCTACCGCCTGCCAGCTGACGATCACTCCGCTGGCGAGCCGATAAGACGTATCGCTCACTCGGTTCCCTTATTCTTTAATTGTTTTATGTCTAACTATTTGTATTTGTCCTGTTAATCGTAATAAATGGTGTGTTGTTAACGATGGTCGTTGCTTTTCCCACATTTTGGGGGCTCGGCCTTGTCTTTATGTGCTTTAATCCACCCTCGACACCAGCTATCAAAGACGCTTACTGAGACGACATAATACAGACGGATAGAAATATGGACGTTATTCTTCAGACGGACGGATAACGTTATTCTTCAGGACGGACGGATAAACGTTATTTTTCAAGACGGACGTTGCATTTTGATTGAAGATATTTTGAGATTAAGTGACGATTCTTGAAGTTTAAAGATTTTTGTGTTGATCTTGTGAAAAGTGAATTTCTTTCTGGATTGCTTTTGTATGCGGACTGTCCCAAAGATAGGTAAGCCCATTTTCCCCATTTTCATAATTTCGTAATTTTATAATTTTAAGTCGTGTTTATACAGTTTGATTCTTATTATTTCATCTATTATATCACACTCATTCTTCTATTTAATTCTTTTAAAAGAAATATGGCTTTAAAATTAAGTGATATTCCTCTGATCGCGAATTCTCTTAAATATGGCACAACACGAGTAATGAAATTGTTTAATACCGTTCTCGGAAACTTTGAGTTTGATCATTCATCGCGAAAGAAAATGAAAAAATTTGCAGCGTTTCCTGAAAATTTTGATTTGGAGAAACATAAAGATTTTCTACCAACAGATTTTTCTTTATCTGACTTTATATCTGTATCTAACCTATTGCATTTGGAAGCATCCCCTAAAAAAGATGTTTTATGTGAAAACATTTTCCATGCCCTCACAAATCTGGTGAATTTCGTAGTTTACTTGATGTTAGTTTTTTTATCAGACGATGATGCCTCTTTCATTGCTTCAAACGAAGCTCAGGATACAGGTCAAAGTTCACACCCTTCACATACTGTCACAGATGCGAAACACTTGACTCCCGCTGACTCGAAAATAACAAATTCCGACCCTAGTCGGTCTAGTGTTTTGACTGCAAACTCCGAGGCTGGAGAGATAACTCATCAGTTTTGGTTTGTTTTGAGGGATCTATCAAGTACTTGTAGAAAATTTTCAGCCGATGATACTTATTCAATCAGTGCTTTTTTCAATGACATTGATGATAATTTCCAATTATTAACGACTCTTACTGATCAGCAAAAATTGATTTTTGCGAAACGACTTTTAGTAGGAACAGCTAAAACTTTTTTATTTTCACAACGGAATCTTAATTTGTACGACGCATTTAAGACCGTGTTACTTCATGAGTTTTTGGATAAAATCCCATCAATGTGACTCTTGCAGAAGAAGAAAACTGTCAAAACAGCGTTTTACTGTTCTTCTATGTGATAATATGACTGGAGAAAAATTGAAGCCTCTGGTGGTTGGCAAAACCGCAAAACCTCGTTCATTTAAAAAATGTAAAACCTGATGACCTTCCTTTTTTTTTGGAGAGCGAATAAATCCGCTTGGATGACCAGTGCTTTATTCGAAGAGTGGGTTAGAGGAATTGACGCAGAAATGGGGAAAAAGAAGCGGTCTATTCTACGTGGATAACTGCCCCAGCTACCCAAAAGTTGTCTCCCAAATGTGAAGCTAAAATTTTTGCCTCCAAACACAACTTCGAAAACCCAACCTTTAGACCAAGGCATTATTAGTCCTTCAAAGTGCACTACAGAGCTCAAATTCTGGAATGGGTGATCATGAAAGCACAAACCTGTGTTCTTCTGCGTTGGCATCATCAACAGCTGCATCAGTAAATGTTTTGAATACTGTTCATTGGTGTACCGAGGTACTTTCTCACGGTGAGTTGCACGTGCATGCATAGCCGTGGGAGGATTTTCCTTGACGAATTTAAGACCCCAATTATTTACGTCAAGTTTAGGGACCCCTGCAGCTGCTTCACGGAATGGCAGCTTAACGGTCAAGCTCGCACAGAACTGTAAGCGTGAATTATGGGAGCAGGGGATAAAATGTAGTATCAGCCTGAACAAAAAGGGGCTACTTTAATGAGCCCACCTGCACTCCCGAAGGGCATTTGATGTGGGAAAATTTCTCACTGAGAATGGATTGGATGAGAAGAAAAGAAGGGGCGTTGGGACCTAGGCAAAGTTTTTTGGGAGCTGAGAGCGAAAGAGAGTTAGAGGTGGGCAGTCGAGAGAAGTGGAAGAAGGATCCACTAGCACCAGCTCGTCCCGTGCGCCCGGGCCGACACCGCCCCGCTCACCATCACCAACTCGTACCGTATTCCCGTGAGGAAAGCCCTTGCCTGCTCCCCTGTGACTTGAATGGAGGTAATTTATAAAGAATATTTACAATCCTTTGACTTAGGCCTCTGTTAATAATATTAATGCCTTATAAAGAACTGTGGGATAATTATTCTGTAAATAGAAATTATGAATGATTGATGATATGTTAACCAAGTATTTTTGTAAATAAGTGTATAGAATAAATGTCTGAATCTATATAAGGTATTATATTCATTCTGTGATTCCCCCTTGTAACGAACACTGGTGTATAGGTTGTATGTACATTACAACAATTGGATTAATTCTGCTTGAAATAAAGTTACGCAAGCCCCTCTTAAGAACTGCTACAAGAAAGCTGAATTTGTTACAGCTACAACATCGGTGCAAGAGGATGAGCTTCCTCTATCCCCTTGCCAGTTTTTGATGGAGTTAATTTTGAAGATTATGTTACCATGGACGATGAGTTACCAATTGTTTGGTTCAACACATGTTACTACATGTGTTGAACCAGACCCAGAGGCAATCTTCAATGAGATACTCTCTGGGACTAAGCACAGTGAGGACTCTAAGGTACGAGAAACGGACGGCGAAGAGGATGATGATCCAAGGGACGATGAAACTGAAAACTACCCAACTTTGAAGGAAGATGATGTAAAGCGCATGATGGAGCAACTTAAAGATTTCGCTGCAGAAAAAGGCCCAAACATGCTTAGTGGATTTGTAAACTGTGAAATTGCTTTTTGCAGTTACCAAATGAACAAAAAGAGATCTCAAACAAAAATTGAATCATTCTTTCAAAATTTGTAGAATTGTGCTGTACCTTCAGTAAAAATTAAAAGGAGTAAGTGTTAATTTTTTTCTAAATTTTTCCTTAAAAATACTAAAAAAGCTTACTAACTTTTTTCTAATATTGTACTATAGTAAACATTTTTAAAAAATTCCCGAAGTTGACCACCTCCGTATATTGACCACTTAGTTACAGTCCCATAGGTGGTCAACTTATGGAGGTTCTACTGTATTTACATATTTTGATGAAGTAAAAAATTTAGCTATTAAAAATAAAAGGATTTTGATACTGGGATATTTCGAAGAGAAAAAGTTATTGTGTATGACAAATAGTTGTAACTATAGGCAATAAATGACACCACTTATTATATATTTTAATTAATATACTTTTAACTGATTTTAATTACGGTATTTTCATGGAGGAAAGAGTTTAAGCATTCATCGGATTGGGCGAAGAAATGCATCCAATTGCATTTATATTTATAAATGCATTTATTTACACTTGAATTTTAATGATATATATATATATACAAATATTTCATAAAGAAATATATCAAAAGTAAGGTCTTGAAAAATACTTCAAGAATATAATAAATTACTAACAAAAAATACCAAAATGTACCGCAGTTCAAAATTTCCAAACAAACAACGGTTTGGCAGGATAGGCGATAGTTGTTCTGCATTAATATCAATTCTATTACCAAATATCTGGCAAAAACGACGACAACAATGAAAATATGGTCATTGTTTCTCACGCCAACTCAACAATGAAAATTACTGTACTACATAATTAAAACGGTATTTTTGTTGATTTTAAAATAATATATTTTGAACGAATTAGAATATCAGAACGCGACTCACCGAAATGACTTCCTAAAGTAATTCTGCGAAGCCTAATTATGAATAGATGTTAGTGCGGTCTCAAAATTGAATAATTAAAAATGGCGCAATTGAATTGACAATGAAAGAAAAATACCAAATATTGATAAAATGAACTAAGCACGTAAGGTCAAAAGCCGAGAACAATTGTATTACCTGAAAGCGTTATCATAAGAATGAAGTTGCATAAAGGATTTAAATTTTCATAACACGTAATTAAAAGAAATATATACCGAAAGTCGCCAAGCTTATTTAAGAATAGGTGAAGTACAGAGTGGCGTCTTAAAACTGGATAAATAAAAATGGCGCAATTGAATTTAAAATGAAAGAAATATACCAAATTAATATTGATAAAACGAAATAAGTATATAAGGCTAAAACACCGAGAACAATTATATTATTTGAAATCACATTTTTAAACTTTAATCAAAATTGGCTACAATATCTGAACATTTCATAGTTACCATTTCTAAAATGAAAACTTATTTGTTCCCTGTATATTACTTGCCATTTTTTTTCTCTAGTGTAGTTGAGTTTAAGATAACAAAACATATAACCATATGTTAGTTTTCATTTAATAAATGGCAAATGCAAAATAAAAACTAATTTAATAGAACATGGCAAGTTTTTAATTACTGAAAATAAAAATCTCGCCAAGAAAATAAAATTTAAAAAAGAAAAGTGATTTCCTAAACAAAAATGAGTTTAGCGTTTAGCAGATAAGAAAATAGTCTTCTATACATAAATGCCATCATATATTTATATACTTACACTTGAATTTAAATAGATTAGATACGTTTTTGTGTTTCCCGAATACCAAATATCTGGCGATAATAATGCCAACAATGAATAACACTGTCATATTTAGACGCCAACTCAACAATGGAATGCTCGTGTCGCAAAATTAAAGTCATTTTGTTCGGTTTTTCGTTCTTCGTTATCTTCCGAACTAATTGGAATATCGGAACATGAATGGGCGATATGACATCCGTGGATCGTTCCGCGTCTTTTGGTACCTTTGGGGCCCGTCTGCTTCCAGTGGTTCGCAAGGAGATAGACGTACATACATACATTCATACATATTCACAGTCATATTTTAAACTCGGAATTCAAATTGTATTAATATGAAATATGTTCATTTGACGGTATCAAGGATCTCTGTCCAAAGTTAGTTACTCTATGACTTATCAGGTAGATTTGTATAAACAAAATAAAAATGAAAACTATTCTTAATATCAATAAATCAAAATAACAAAATATATGTTTACATGCTAACGATTAAATCTGCATCGAATTTGTGTCTTATATTAAATTACATTAATGTATTTCTACTGTACGTATATTAGCAACGTTAGTATACCTTGCCATATTACGTGGTAGAATAGGAAGCAGAGGTTTTGACAGCAACAGTGCTATATTTGTTATTAGTAATAAATGTTTTCCAAAATTAAGGAAATTTATGACAAACGACATAGTTTTGTATGAAACAGACACACATTCATATTGACAACCATATGAATATGAAGATAAATATATAAAATGATAAGTTTTTATTTGCCCATGAGAGTCACTGAAATTTGTTAGACTATTGTTGATAAACATTTCATTGTAACGTAAAACTTAACCCAGAATTGAATTTAAAATTAGTTCTTGTATAAAAATGCTATAATTTTTCGACACATAGAAATGAAAGTTAATCACTTTATATATAAATTTTCAGGTCAAATCGAATTGGTACTACATAGTCGATGTTTAAATAATATAAAATAAGAAATGAATAAATTAAATATTTAAAGGAATGATGTCATAATGATAGAAAAATATCATTTTCACCTATTTATTATGTGATAAATTGAAAAGTTTAATCTCCTGCTTTTAACCGAGGAAAACTGCTTTTAAAACAATTACTTGGGATGAAGTCACATTGCTAGAAATATTGCTTCTTTCACTTAGTTATGATGCGATAAGTTAAAAAATTAATCGTTTGCGTTTAACCGGGGAAAATAATACTTGGAATAATGACATGAAATGCTCGAAAAAGGGGGAAAGAATAGATTTCGAACGTTAAAAATTTACAAAAACCTTCCTAGGGATATACTCAAGAATTTCTCAAATTTTCACGGCAATTGGATGCATGGTTTTTGAGTCTATCGAGTACAGACAGACACGCAATACTTAAAACAACTAGAGTGAACCAGTAATGGTTCACTATGGCAAATTTTTAATAATTTCAAGTCTTTGGTTTTGTTTACTGTTGAGCGATTAATATTCCATAAATATAAATGCCCGCTTTTTAAGTGTTTTTGGTTGAATAAGAAAGAGTATATAATTCTATTACATTGGTGCAATTTTACATTTATTTTAATGCACATTTTAAACACTATTTCATGAATTGAGTCACTTGAAAGATTTCAGTTATTTTAGATCGTAATTAAATGAAATATACACTAAATGGCACCAAACTGGAGTAGTCAATCTCAAATATTGGTTTTAATGGAATAATACTGGATTTAAAAAATAAATTGTAATTTTTTGAAAATTACATTATTCGACTTAAACATGCAGGTTTTCGAAATTTTTTGAAATATCTGCAAAATCTTTTTTTCTGTGAGATAACATTATCCATGTATTGACAAGAGATTTTAAAATTTAATTCAAAACTACGGATTTAATTTTTTAAAGTCTGATAATCTGTTTTCAAAAGTTTATTGCTACGATTTCTTTATTACAATTTGTTGCTAAAAATTAATATAGTTTTTTAGCAAAGAGTTAAATTTGAACACTCATACATTAAAAACTTAGCCGTGAAAAAATTTAAAGCCCATATAATGCTATCCGTTTTGAGTTGCCCTTTCCTTTTTCTAGGGATAATTTTATCTGTTGAATTACACATGAGATGAGTTGATTTATTGATATTTGAAAGGCATTGGGAAAATTTCCCTTCGAAATGTTGGCAACTTCAATCTATTAGCGGCTCTTTCCATAGGTAGCTAATTAGTTTTTATTTCTTAATAAAGGAAAAAATATAACAACAGTAATAATTAATACTCGGCGAAGAATGGAGCGTAGAGAAAATTCTGAATGCAATCCGGATAAAATAAGGGATCCGGAGAGTAATGATCGCATAGTGTCACCAGAACTGACTGAAAAGACGCTCGATTCTCGATTGCATGATATTGTGAAGGCTACGATGATTCACGGACCTTGTGGTGTGTTGAATCCCAATTCTCCATGTATATCTAACGATGTTTGCTCTAAAGGACACCCCAAGCAATTTAGAGACACAACAGCTGAGAAATCGATGGCTATCCCATGTATAGGCGGCGTGACAATACAAATCACGTAACAATAAATGACAATATTATAGATAATAGATGGATTGTGCCATACAACTCGTATCCCACAAAGAAATACAATGCTCATATTAATGTAGAAGCTTGCAGTTCTATAAAATCTATAAAGTATATTTTCAAGTACGTTTAGGAAGGTCATGACTGTGCGAAGATTGTCTTGGAGGATAATGGTCAAGGTTCGATTAGTTGGGATGAGATAAAAACCTTCCTGGACGCAAGATATGTATCTCCTCCCGAAGCAATGTGGAGACTTCTAGAAAAAAGAATGAACGAAAAATCTCATACTATCATTCGTTTGCCAGTGCATTTGCCAAACATGCAACCAGTATATTTTTTTGATGAATAGGAACGTTAAGCTTTAGAAAGAACTGCTCAAAGAAACACCATGCTCACAGCTTGGTTCGAATTAAATAAAACAGATCTTCATGCCAACAGATACTTGTAAGCTGCATTCCTAAGCATTTTGTCTGGAAGAACAATAAATGGGAGAGAGGTGTACGATTAAGTGCGAGAATTATTTCAAGGTTATATTCAGTTAATCCGAAAGACAATGAGCTTTTCCATCTCCGGATGCTTCTATTTCACGTTCCGGGAGCTAAATCTTTTGGAGAATTACGAACCAATGACGGCGTCACAATGAATTCATTTAAAGAGGCATGTCGTGCGAGGAATTTGTTGGAAGATGATAGTGAGTGGCGAGAGTGGTTGAGGGAGGCGTGTAACTTGCAGATGCCTTTAAAGTTAAGGCAGTTGTTTTCATTCATTTGTATCTTTTGTAACCCAACCTCACTTCTGGAACTTTGGGTCATTTTTTTAGAATTCAAGTCATTTTTTTAGAAGATTTTGTGCTCCACAATTCAGTGCAGGAAAGTGTTAATCTCGCATTGCACAACACAGCTGAACACCTTCATGTTCACAACATGACCCTTACAAGCATTGGATTGCCAGAACTAGCCAATTCACATTCGTATGTTAACACAGATTTCTACGATTTAGAAACAGAGAGGCAAGAAGGAGAAAGATCAAAAACATTGTTAAATGAAGAGCAACGTACAATTTTCGATGCCATTATGCATGCTATTCAAGATGCTGATGAGACTTCCCCAAAAACTTTTAGTGTGAATGCTTTTGCAGCATCAGGCAAAAGTTTTTTTTTTATTTAATGCCATAATTCGTTCAGTTAGAGTAGTAGACGAAATTGTTATTCCCGTTGCATGGACTGGTATTGCAGCTATTATTTTGGAAGGTGGCAGGCCAGCACATTCAAGGTTCAAGTTACCGATCCCTATTTCGGATAATTCTTCGTGTAACATTCGTCATAACACAAAAGATGGAAAATTTCTAAAAGCAGCGAAATTCATTATTTAGAATGAGTTTACTAAGACTCCTCATCACGCTTAGAGTGCACTTGACCGGTTGTTCAGAGATTTAACGGGTTTGGATTTACCATTTTGAGGCAAGGTTTTTGTTCTTGGTGGTGACTGGAGGCAGATTTTGCCTGTTGCGATGCATGCTAACAGAAAAACTTCACTCGAGACTTCCTTGAAGAATTCGCCTCTTTGGAGTTTATTCAAACAATTCACATTAAATAAAAGCATGCGAACCGAATCCCATGAACAAGATTTTACGGACTGGCTTTTGCAAATGGAAATGGTACTTTAAGTAATAACTGTCAATTGGGAGAAGACGTCATAGAAATTACCGAAGAATGTGTTGTGAAGGAGTTCATTGTTAATGAAATTTTTGAATTGCCTTTAAATAGTTTAGAAAATATATCAGAAAAAGCTATTTTGTGTCAAAAGAACGAAGATTCCTTAAACATAAATGAACAAGTCTTGAAAAACTCCCTTTACAAAATAAGACTTATTTCAGTGCAGACAGCATAATCTGCGAAGATCAAGAAAATGAGAACAATTTCCAAATGGATTTTATTAACTCACTTACCCCATCCGGAATGCCACCACATTTACTTAACCTGAAACTAGGAGCTGTCATTGGGCTACTCAAATTTGAACCCATCGGCAAGACTTTGTAACGGAACGCGTTTAATTATTCGATTAATTATGCCTAATGTCATAGATGATGAACTTTTAACTGGGCATACAAAGGACTCGCGTGTTTTTATTTCAAGAATATCGCTTTCTCCATCAGATAATAATCTACCTTTTCAACATCAGAGGCGACAATTTCCGGTCCGGCTTAGGTTTGCTATCACGATAAACAAATCTCAGGGACAGGCTCTTCGAAAAGTTGGGATATATTTGCCGCAGCCTGTTTTTTATCACGGAATGCTATATGTTGCTTTTTCAAGAGGAACATCATGGCGCTGTGTGTGGGTATTGGTAAATTATACGAAGAAAGAGGGAAAATTAAAAAATCGCTCAAGAAGGGTTTTTACTAAAAATGTTGTTTTTCGTGAGGTTTTACGTTGATATTTTATGTATGTAGTCTATTTTTCTAAATGTTCAGTTCGAATAAATGGTAATTACATTATTTAATTACAACACGGTTGGGTAGTCGACGAGTTGTCCTTTTCCCGCGAATCGTAGTAAATAAATCATTCAGATTTAGTAACCGGTTTTATATCTGTAATCAAGTATGAATCAAGTATGTATATCAAGTATATTTGTAACGATTAATTTGTGTTAACTATTGTTATTCCGAAAGAGTTACAGCCAGTTTTACACTGTAGAAAGATTATATATTGAAATTTATACTCATTTCAGGCTTGGAAACCTGACAGATACCCACCAAACACTTTCAAACAGGATATACACACTTGTAAATATTTTACAGATTATTTTTGATTTTTATATATATAATTTGTTTTGTATATACATTTCTTGCTATTTGTATATTTATATTTCTTTTCCTTTATATACTAACTGTTGATTTTTGCTTTAAATGACATTATTACTTCTTTTGTAATTGTAAATTATTAATTAAAAAGCATAAAAATTTTTAAACTTCGTTAAAACTGTAGAGCCTAACAGATAGTCACCATAGGCTTGGGAACCTAATAGATACCCTTTTAAGTCTTGGGAACCTACTAGACACCCACAAACGTTACAGAACATAATGCAAGCATTTTTCTCCTTTTGTAAATATTAATTTATACTTATATATCTCTTTTATAAGTATTTCTTGATTTTCATTATTTCTTTTCATTTAAATATTTGCTGATGGTTTTTGTATTATTGTATTTTACAGGATTTTCATTTAAACTTATTTTGGATCAATGAAGGTTTGGAAATTTAATTAATAACTACGAAGTTAAGTGAAGAAGTGAGTTTCACTGATTAAGGAAACAAAATAAGATCAAAAATTGAAGGTGATTTTAAGCGTATCATAACGTTCCACTCAAAATATACTTTTCAAAGTTATTTCTATTCTTTAAATTTTTGTACAGATGTGACACAAGTGTTTCGAAATTCGTGTCCAACACCTGAGGTTACATCTATCTCATCGTATTTCGAGTAGTGTCATTACTTTGAAAATTTAAAATGTTCATGTAGTGCAATTAACTTTTTTACTGAACTATGTATTTTGTGATAATCATGTAATTTTTTCCTTCATATCAGTGTGTATATTTATATTTATTTTAATTTTTTTATGTTACATGTTTGCTGAAAAAGGAAATAGGCCTCCAGGGGAACCTGCCTTATTCAGCATTTTATTTTTATTTTTTTAAAGGGGTTAACGAGTCCAGTGCACTCTGCCTCTGTAGTGGAGTGTGAAATGAGTGCCTTACTCTTTCAGTGTGTATCAGTCTCCAGATATTTCCATATTTCTCTTTTGTTTTATTTTTGTAATTATTTATTCTACTTCAATTTTCTTCTTTTTTACATTTTGATTTATTTGTAACGATCTAAGAGAGCCTTAACTATACAAACGTATTGTGAAGTTTGGAAGTTCTTATTTTAAAGTTACCTTTAATCCGTTCGTCGTGGTGCTACAAAACTAGGTTGCGTTGTTAACTTCTCTTCTTCTCATTGTATCTGAACGATTCGAAAGAGTTAAAGCGACTCCGGACTACGAAGCTATAAAATAATAAAATGTATGAAAATTTTAGTTCTTCAATGAAATCAACTTATCCGATTCCATCGGTACCAAGGTTCCGTTATGTAATAAGTAGTCCAGAACCGAGGAATTTAGCATCAAAACTTTTCACAATTATATGTATATGTGCAGTATTGCTATTCATAGGTAACAATGCGCACGTACAAATTAATTACTAGAATTATTTGTTGTTAGTACACTATCATATTCATCAATGATTTGCAACTTTCTTTGGGAACATTTATAACCCAGACCGAAGGCTGGGTGCGAAGCACTTAGTATATATATATATATATATATGAATCATCCGTATAACTCAACGGATTAATGGTCCGACGGATGAAATGCAAATTAAACACAAATATAATATATATATATATATATATATATATATCATGAGTAAGATTTAATTCAAATTCTCTAATTTCAGATTCCTGGAATGCTACTCTTTGAAATACTTACGGTAATCATTCTTCTCCCTGACGAAGTTACCATAAATAGGATTAAAACCTTTTTTAAAGTTGAATTAGAATAAAATTTTATCATATGTAGTAGATTTTATGATTCTCTAGGAGTAAGAAAAAAAGTTATTCTC
This sequence comes from Pardosa pseudoannulata, assembly GCA_032207245.1. NCBI lineage: Eukaryota > Metazoa > Arthropoda > Arachnida > Araneae > Lycosidae > Pardosa > Pardosa pseudoannulata. Next base: position 526,658 of record CM063509.1, read on the forward strand.
AAATTAAACGTGTAAAGTTATCAAATCTTTATAAATTTAAGACTTGATTAGTCAAACAGTAAAATGATTAAATTTTCTAAAAAGCTAAAACAATGTTTAAAAATTCAATTTCAAATACTAAAAGTACTAAATGATACAAACAACCACTTAAATAGTAGGTTAATTGGTCGTAAGGTTTTATGATGTATTGGTTGTGAAAATTTGAAATTGATGTGTGCAATAATTTTTATTTACAGTGCATGGAAGTTAAAAAAAACACTATTTTCAGTAAAATGCATTCAGTAAAAAGTTTGTACACTTTTTTTCATGATAATGATAGCAATAGAATAAGCTTTAAATTATTTCAAAGTGGATTTTACTTTCCCTTGACAAGAAACATTGTAATACTGTATTTACGTAAAGGTTGTAATTCCTTTTTCCAAACAATTTTGTATATTTTTCATTTTTTTCATGAATAAATTTATCTAAAATACCTGAAAGCAAAATATTTTAGAAATATAGTACCAGAAAGTATTTTTTTAATTGCAAACATAAGCTGCATATAGTGAAAAGTGGAGATCTGTGGACTGAATATCACAAGTAAAATCCCCATTACGCGAAACAAAAACCTACTTGGTGACAAAAATAATGCGTTTCTTCCAATTCAGACTAGAATATATCTTAATTTTCACCAGTTAAAGTATTTTTTATATTAAATATTCAAAAAGAATCCAACAGCTAAGAGATTAGAGTTAATTACAGCTATTTCAATGCAATTTTAAAGTTACTTTTGCATGAAATATTCTTAATGCCTTAATAACTTCATGTAATTAAACATATGTGACAGATGTAAAAATAATTTTTTAGTTAAATATAGTGCAAGAAAGATTTAAATCAGACAAATCAATGGATTTAACATAGCCTACACCACTTGTATATGCAGTTATCCTGTCCCCCAAAAAATAGTTTTATGTAATTTAATCAGCTTTATACATTAGTGCTTATCATTCCGCACAGAAAAGATTGCTATTATTCTGCTTCTTAGCTTTTGAAAAGATAAACATTTTTATAGGTATCCAATTGATGTTTTTTCTGCTTTACATATTTTTGTATAATTTTCAAGTAAACAGTAATAAAAGTAAAAAATAAAATGCTAACAAAATTACTAACGAAATTGCTAACTAAAATATTTTTCTTAGGGGAATTATCCGGATTTTGAAATAAAAAAGAAACCAACTACGAAGGGATTAAAAATAATAAAATTTTTTAACATAATTGTAAAAGTATTTTTGATAAAAAATTCTTAATAAGCAATTTTAAGCGCTTTATTTGTCTGTACTTATCAATTCGTACAAATATGTGTATTTATTTTATTAAATTCTCAGCTAATTTTTTACAATATATTGTGGTGGGGGAAGAGAGGGTTGGAACAACGTCCTAATCCCATATGCATTATTCCTTAACGTACTGTTTTTGAGCAATATTAGTCTATTGAAATGGTAAATGCGTTAAAATCCTAAATAGGAAAATACAAAATATTTTTGCAAGAATTTCTTTTCCCTGGTGTACTGGAGATTAAATATGTGACATCCCATTCATAGATATAGTAAAAAAAAAAATACTTTCTAATACTATATTTATCAATATATTTGTTTTGATGTACTTAAAATAAAAGTTTATGAAAAGGATTTAACAACATTACCACGAAAACAGCTGTAAACATTTCTTATCACAAGCTGTAAACATCTTATCACACTTCGGACTAATTTGCTTGTTATCTGGATAAAAATAAATCTTAACCAAGAGTATGAATACTAGAAATAAACTGAATTGTTTCTTTAGTATAACTTATAACAGATATCGTGAGTTTGAAAAATGAATAGACACGACTCAGAGCAAAGTTTTGCTTCCAATTATTAATTTATATTTTTATATTATTATTTACATTTTTAAGGCATAATATTTATCAAAGAATAATGTTATAGTTCATTTTTTGACGCGGTATAATCGTTATTTTTTCCTTCTGACTTTCGATGTGTTTATGAAGCTATGCATATTGGCCCACTTATAAGTTTTTTAATGGTGTATTTCTGACTGTAGAATTGAATAGTAACCGGTATAGTAATATTTTATTTTATTCAATTCTTATAAGGTCTTCCCTTCGCAATGTTTTAAACACAAATCTTTCATTAACTTACATTTTCATGCATTCATAATTTGTTTTAACTTTAACAGGTTTACTAAAATGTTTTTTATAGACTGCATTGCACTGAATTTGTTGTATAAATTAATTTAAAATTAAATCTTTTCGTCTGTTTCTGTATTATAGCGTAGCTTTCTTAAGCATTTTTACTTGATGGAAACAATAATTAATCTCTTTTATTAGATTTAACACTTCACTCTGAAATTTAAGATTCGAACCAACACTGTTCTAAACATTTAATAATATTCCAAATCTGTAACAATGGTTTCACTTCTATAATCTTCACTGTGCAAAGAAACGAATTTGTTTTTATTTCCCCCTAAAAAAATACTAATAGTGATGAATTTCTTTTTACATATATAGATCTACTACTGTATGAAATAAATGTATAATAGAATTATAAAATTAATATTATAAACTTATGAATAGTTATCTTATTAATAATTATAAACTTATGAAAATAATGCAACTTAAATAACAATGGAACAACGAGATTGAATAAATGCTATACATTAACACTAGAACTACCGAGACCGTCAGTTTGACGGTTATTAAATTTCCTGCTTAAAATTTGATACAATTTATGTATTTTTCTAGAATTTTATGACACGACTTACGGCGGGGCATTTGGGGCACTGACCCGGGGCCCCATTTTGTTGGGGCCCCAAATTTTAAAAAATACACATTAATTTTTTGGTACATTACAGAATTCGCTCATATTTTCCAGCATACAGACGGAAAACATTAATTTTCTTTTGCTAATGACAAAGTGGAGTGTGTACATTGTTGGTGGGCTTCAAAAGTCAGTAAATTAAATTTATTTCATAATTTTAAGGCAAAAGTAAGCTTTTATTTGCTTAAAAATACAAAATGTTAGCAATGTTAACATTTTAAAAGTGTATATTACTCGAAAGAATGAAATACCAACCATATCAGTGACACCAATTTACAAATTCATCTCTTCTGAGAGGGAAAAAAAATCTCCTTTTTCTTCCCTATAGAAGTGATTAACAAATCAGAGAAAATATATTTATTCAAAAGCATTTGATATTTATTTTTTTTCTCTTCTTAAGATTTAAGAAAGAACAGAAAGTTTTAAAATTGGTAATTTAAGAATAAAATTATTCAATTTTTGGAATTTTGTAACACTAAATCTGACATGATAGTTTATTTAAAATGCTAATTTTTATTAATTTAAACAATTACTATTTCCTTTAAAAAATGTAGAAAGACATCTTTATTTGTGAATGATACATTATTTTTTTGTAAAATGAACATTATTTTTTTGTAAACTGTAGGCAAAAGAAACTGTTTTTGTTTATTTTCTGTTAGTAATTAATGAATTATTATATTAAATGCTGTTTTTGTTAAATTATATTGTTTTATTTATAATAACAAAGTCAATGGTTACAATGCAAGTAATGATCAAAAATCTGTCATTTTGACAAGTGCTGAAAAACTAGGTATATATTTAACTTCGGTAATTCTAGCGTTAAACAACTACACACTGTTTTACAAAAATCTGCTGTGTTAAAGACAAAATAAAAAAACAGTTATATCCAAAGACTTTTTTTTCTGAAGGGAAAACATATAAAATATTAGTTTAACAGAACACCACATTTAATTTGATTCAATGTATCTTTTGTGCACGTCTTGCTGGTCATTTTTTTAATGGAAAAAACAATTCCATTGTTTAACCTTTAAACTGTTTATCA
>CM063509.1:530654-581173 GCA_032207245.1 Pardosa pseudoannulata
CTCTTATAAACAGAATGAATTATAATAAATATAGTATCAATCTCTTCGTCTTTAATAGACCTACACGGTGATATGCATTGTTCCATGTTTCAACAGTAATCACAGGAGTTATTTGGGTATATTTCCGAAAAAAGAATAAAAAACGCAAAATTAAAATTAAGAAAATTTACACGTTCGCGATTCTGCTCTTATAAACAGAATGAATTATAATAAATATAGTATCAATCTCTTCGTCTTTAATAGACCTACACGGTGATATGCATTGTTCCATGTTTCAACAGTAATCACAGGAGTTATTTGGGTATATTTCCGAAAAAAGAATAAAAAACGCAAAATTAAAATTAAGAAAATTTACACGTTCGCGATTCTGCTCTTATAAACAGAATGAATTATAATAAATATAGTATCAATCTCTTCGTCTTTAATAGACCTACACGGTGATATGCATTGTTCCATGTTTCAACAGTAATCACAGGAGTTATTTGGGTATATTTCCGAAAAAAGAATAAAAAACGCAAAATTAAAATTAAGAAAATTTACACGTTCGCGATTCTGCTCTTATAAACAGAATGAATTATAATAAATATAGTATCAATCTCTTCGTCTTTAATAGACCTACACGGTGATATGCATTGTTCCATGTTTCAACAGTAATCACAGGAGTTATTTGGGTATATTTCCGAAAAAAGAATAAAAAACGCAAAATTAAAATTAAGAAAATTTACACGTTCGCGAATTCTGCTCTTATAAACAGAATGAATTATAATAAATATAGTATCAATCTCTTCGTCTTTAATAGACCTACACGGTGATATGCATTGTTCCATGTTCATTCTGTTTATAAAGAAGATCGCGAACGTTGGGTATATTTCCGAAAAAAGAATAAAAAACGCAAAATTAAAATTAAGAAAATTTACACGTTCGCGATTGCTCTTATAAACAGAATGAATTATAATAAATATAGTATCAATCTCTTCGTCTTTAATAGACCTACACGGTGATATGCATTGTTCCATGTTTCAACAGTAATCACAGGAGTTATTTGGGTATATTTCCGAAAAAAGAATAAAAAACGCAAAATTAAAATTAAGAAAATTTACACGTTCGCGATTCTGCTCTTATAAACAGAATGAATTATAATAAATATAGTATCAATCTCTTCGTCTTTAATAGACCTACACGGTGATATGCATTGTTCCATGTTTCAACATCGGAAATATAACCCAAATAACTCCTGTGATTACTGTTGAAAAGAATAAAAAACGCAAAATTAAAATTAAGAAAATTTACACGTTCGCGATTCTGCTCTTATAAACAGAATGAATTATAATAAATATAGTATCAATCTCTTCGTCTTTAATAGACCTACACGGTGATATGCATTGTTCCATGATAAGAGAAGAATCGCGAACGTGTAAATTTTCTTAATTTTAATTTTGCGTTTTTTTATTCTTTTTCGGAATTATTTGGATATATTTCCGAAAAAAGAATAAAAAACGCAAAATTAAAATTAAGAAAATTTACACGTTCGCGAATCTGCTCTTATAAACAGAATGAATTATAATAAATATAGTATCAATCTCTTCGTCTTTAATAGACCTACACGGTGATATGCATTGTTCCATGTTTCAACAGTAATCACAGGAGTTATTTGGGTATATTTCCGAAAAAAGAATAAAAAACGCAAAATTAAAATTAAGAAAATTTACACGTTCGCGATTCTGCTCTTATAAACAGAATGAATTATAATAAATATAGTATCAATCTCTTCGTCTTTAATAGACCTACACGGTGATATGCATTGTTCCATGTTTCAACAGTAATCACAGGAGTTATTTGGGTATTTTTTCGAAAAAACAATAAAAAACGCAAAATTAAAATTAAGAAAATTTACACGTTCGCGATTCTTCTCTTATAAACAGAATGAATTATAATAAATATAGTATCAATCTCTTCGTCTTTAATAGACCTACACGGTGATATGCATTGTTCCATGTTTCAACAGTAATCACAGGAGTTATTTGGGTATATTTTTCCGAAAAAAGAATAAAAAACGCAAAATTAAAATTAAGATTTTTTCGGAAATATACCCAAATAACTCCTGTGATTACTGTTGGAATTATAATAAATATAGTATCAATCTCTTCGTCTTTAATAGACCTACACGGTGATATGCATTGTTCCATGTTTCAACAGTAATCACAGGAGTTATTTGGGTATATTTCCGAAAAAAGAATAAAAAACGCAAAATTAAAATTAAGAAAATTTACACGTTCGCGATTCTTCTCTTATAAACAGAATGAATTATAATAAATATAGTATCAATCTCTTCGTCTTTAATAGACCTACACGGTGATATGCATTGTTCCATGTTTCAACAGTAATCACAGGAGTTATTTGGGTATATTTCCGAAAAAAGAATAAAAAACGCAAAATTAAAATTAAGAAAATTTACACGTTCGCGATTCTGCTCTTATAAACAGAATGAATTATAATAAATATAGTATCAATCTCTTCGTCTTTAATAGACCTACACGGTGATATGCATTGTTCCATGTTTCAACAGTAATCACAGGAGTTATTTGGGTATATTTCCGAAAAAAAGAATAAAAAACGCAAAATTAAAATTAAGAAAATTTACACGTTCGCGATTCTGCTCTTATAAACAGAATGAATTATAATAAATATAGTATCAATCTCTTCGTCTTTAATAGACCTACACGGTGATATGCATTGTTCCATGTTTCAACAGTAATCACAGGAGTTATTTGGGTATATTTCCGAAAAAAGAATAAAAAACGCAAAATTAAAATTAAGAAAATTTACACGTTCGCGATTCTGCTCTTATAAACAGAATGAATTATAATAAATATAGTATCAATCTCTTCGTCTTTAATAGACCTACACGGTGATATGCATTGTTCCATGTTTCAACAGTAATCACAGGAGTTATTTGGGTATATTTCCGAAAAAAGAATAAAAAACGCAAAATTAAAATTAAGAAAATTTACACGTTCGCGATTCTGCTCTTATAAACAGAATGAATTATAATAAATATAGTATCAATCTCTTCGTCTTTAATAGACCTACACGGTGATATGCATTGTTCCATGTTTCATGTTTATAAGAGCAGAATTCGCGAACGTAGAATAAAAAACGCAAAATTAAAATTAAGAAAATTTACACGTTCGTTAATTTTAATTTTGCGTTTTTTATTCTTTTAATTATAATAAATATAGTATCAATCTCTTCGTCTTTAATAGACCTACACGGTGATATGCATTGTTCCATGTTTCAACAGTAATCACAGGAGTTATTTGGGTATATTTCCGAAAAAAGAATAAAAAACGCAAAATTAAAATTAAGAAAATTTACACGTTCGCGATTCTGCTCTTATAAACAGAATGAATTATAATAAATATAGTATCAATCTCTTCGTCTTTAATAGACCTACACGGTGATATGCATTGTTCCATGTTTCAACAGTAATCACAGGAGTTATTTGGGTATATTTCCGAAAAAAGTATAAAAAACGCAAAATTAAAATTAAGAAAATTTACACGTTCGCGATTCTGCTCTTATAAACAGAATGAATTATAATAAATATAGTATCAATCTCTTCGTCTTTAATAGACCTACACGGTGATATGCATTGTTCCATGTTTCAACAGTAATCACAGGAGTTATTTGGGTATATTTCAGAAAAAAGAATAAAAAACGCAAAATTAAAATTAGATTGATACTATATTTATTATGATTCATTCTGTTTATAAGAGCAGATTCGCGAAAGTGCAGAATGAATTATAATAAATATAGTATCAATCTCTTCGTCTTTAATAGACCTACACGGTGATATGCATTGTTCCATGTATTGATACTATATTTATTATAATTCATTCTGTTTATAAGAGTGGGTATATTTCCGAAAAAAGAATAAAAAATCGCAAAATTAAAATTAAGAAAATTTACACGTTCGCGATTCTGCTCTTATAAACAGAATGAATTATAATAAATATAGTATCAATCTCTTCGTCTTTAATAGACCTACACGGTGATATGCATTGTTCCATGTTTCAACAGTAATCACAGGAGTTATTTGGGTATATTTCCGAAAAAAGAATAAAAAACGCAAAATTAAAATTAAGAAAATTTACACGTTCGCGATTCTTCTCTTATAAACAGAATGAATTATAATAAATATAGTATCAATCTCTTCGTCTTTAATAGACCTACACGGTGATATGCATTGTTCCATGTTTCAACAGTAATCACAGGAGTTATTTGGGTATATTTCCGAAAAAAGAATAAAAAACGCAAAATTAAAATTAAGAAAATTTAATTTTCTTAATTTTAATTTTGCGTTTTTTATTCTTTTTTCGGGAGTGAATTATAATAAATATAGTATCAATCTCTTCGTCTTTAATAGACCTACACGGTGATATGCATTGTTCCATGTTTCAACAGTAATCACAGGAGTTATTTGGGTATATTTCCGAAAAAAGAATAAAAAACGCAAAATTAAAATTAAGAAAATTTAAAAAAAAAAAAATAAATAATAAAATAATAATAAATATAAAAACAAAATAAAAAAAAAAAAAAAAAAAAAAAAAAAAAAAAAAAAAACCAAAATTAAATTTAAGAAAATTTACACGTTCGCGATTCTGCTCTTATAAACAGAATGAATTATAATAAATATAGTATCAATCTCTTCGTCTTTAATAGACCTACACGGTGATATGCATTGTTCCATGTTTCAACAGTAATCACAGGAGTTATTTGGGTATATTTCCGAAAAAAGAATAAAAAACGCAAAATTAAAATTAAGAAAATTTACACGTTCGCGATTCTGCTCTTATAAACAGAATGAATTATAATAAATATAGTATCAATCTCTTCGTCTTTAATAGACCTACACGGTGATATGCATTGTTCCATGTTTCAACAGTAAATATAGGAGTTATTTGGGTATATTTCCGAAAAAGAATAAAAAACGCAAAATTAAAATTAAGAAAATTTACACGTTCGCGATTCTGCTCTTATAAACAGAATGAATTATAATAAATATAGTATCAATCTCTTCGTCTTTAATAGACCTACACGGTGATATGCATTGTTCCATGTTTCAACAGTAATCACAGGAGTTATTTGGGTATATTTCCGAAAAAAGAATAAAAAACGCAAAATTAAAATTAAGAAAATTTACACGTTCGCGATTCTTCTCTTATAAACAGAATGAATTATAATAAATATAGTATCAATCTCTTCGTCTTTAATAGACCTACACGGTGATATGCATTGTTCCATGTTTCAACAGTAATCACAGGAGTTATTTGGGTATATTTCCGAAAAAAGAATAAAAAACGCAAAATTAAAATTAAGAAAATTTACACGTTCGCGAATCTGCTCTTATAAACAGAATGAATTATAATAAATATAGTATCAATCTCTTCGTCTTTAATAGACCTACACGGTGATATGCATTGTTCCATGTTTCAACAGTAATCACAGGAGTTATTTGGGTATATTTTCCGAAAAAACAATAAAAAACGCAAAATTAAAATTAAGAAAATTTACACGTTCGCGAATCTGCTCTTATAAACAGAATGAATTATAATAAATATAGTATCAATCTCTTCGTCTTTAATAGACCTACACGGTGATATGCATTGTTCCATGTTTCAACAACTATATTTATTATAATTCATTCTGTTTATAAGAGCAGATTCGCGAAAGAAAAAACGCAAAATTAAAATTAAGAAAATTTACACGTTCGCGATTCTGCTCTTATAAACAGAATGAATTATAATAAATATAGTATCAATCTCTTCGTCTTTAATAGACCTACACGGTGATATGCATTGTTCCATGTTTCAACAGTAATCACAGGAGTTATTTGGGTATATTTCCGAAAAAAGAATAAAAAACGCAAAATTAAAATTAAGAAAATTTACACGTTCGCGAATCTGCTCTTATAAACAGAATGAATTATAATAAATATAGTATCAATCTCTTCGTCTTTAATAGACCTACACGGTGATATGCATTGTTCCATGTTTCAACAGTAATCACAGGAGTTATTTGGGTATATTTCCGAAAAAAGAATAAAAAACGCAAAATTAAAATTAAGAAAATTTACACGTTCGCGATTCTGCTCTTATAAACAGAATGAATTATAATAAATATAGTATCAATCTCTTCGTCTTTAATAGACCTACACGGTGATATGCATTGTTCCATGTTTCAACAGTAATCACAGGAGTTATTTGGGTATATTTTTCCGAAAAAAGAATAAAAAACGCAAAATTAAAATTAAGAAAATTTACACGTTCGCGAATTCTTGCTCTTATAAACAGAATGAATTATAATAAATATAGTATCAATCTCTTCGTCTTTAATAGACCTACACGGTGATATGCATTGTTCCATGTTTCAACAGTAATCACAGGAGTTATTTGGGTATATTTCCGAAAAAAGAATAAAAAACGCAAAATTAAAATTAAGAAAATTTACACGTTCGCGATTCTGCTCTTATAAACAGAATGAATTATAATAAATATAGTATCAATCTCTTCGTCTTTAATAGACCTACACGGTGATATGCATTGTTCCATGTTTCAACAGTAATCACAGGAGTTATTTGGGTATATTTCCGAAAAAAGAATAAAAAACGCAAAATTAAAATTAAGAAAATTTACACGTTCGCGATTCTTCTCTTATAAACAGAATGAATTATAATAAATATAGTATCAATCTCTTCGTATTTAATAGACCTACACGGTGATATGCATTGTTCCATGTTTCAACAGTAATCACAGGAGTTATTTGGGTATATTTCCGAAAAAAGAATAAAAAACGCAAAATTAAAATTAAGAAAATTTACACGTTCGCGATTCTGCTCTTATAAACAGAATGAATTATAATAAATATAGTATCAATCTCTTCGTCTTTAATAGACCTACACGGTGATATGCATTGTTCCATGTTTCAACAGTAACTCCTGTGATTTTACTGTTGAAACATAGAATAAAAAACGCAAAATTAAAATTAAGAAAATTTACACGTTCGCGATTCTGCTCTTATAAACAGAATGAATTATAATAAATATAGTATCAATCTCTTCGTCTTTAATAGACCTACACGGTGATATGCATTGTTCCATGTTTCAACAGATTAAAGACGAAGAGATTGATACTATATTTTATTATAATTCATTCTGTTTATAAGAGCAGAATCGCGAACGTGTAAATTTTCTTAATTTTAATTTTGCGTTTTTTATTCTTTTTTCGGAATAAAAAACGCAAAATTAAAATTAAGAAAATTTACACGTTCGCGATTCTGCTCTTATAAACAGAATGAATTATAATAAATATAGTATCAATCTCTTCGTCTTTAATAGACCTACACGGTGATATGCATTGTTCCATGTTTCAACAGTAATCACAGGAGTTATTTGGGTATATTTCAGAAAAAAGAATAAAAAACGCAAAATTAAAATTAAGAAAATTTACACGTTCGCGATTCTTCTCTTATAAACAGAATGAATTATAATAAATATAGTATCAATCTCTTCGTCTTTAATAGACCTACACGGTGATATGCATTGTTCCATGTTTCAACAGTAATCACAGGAGTTATTTGGGTATATTTCCGAAAAAAGAATAAAAAACGCAAAATTAAAATTAAGAAAATTTACACGTTCGCGATTCTGCTCTTATAAACAGAATGAATTATAATAAATATAGTATCAATCTCTTCGTCTTTAATAGACCTACACGGTGATATGCATTGTTCCATGTTTCAACAGTAATCACAGGAGTTATTTGGGTATATTTCCGAAAAAAGAATAAAAAACGCAAAATTAAAATTAAGAAAATTTACACGTTCGCGATTGTTCTCTTATAAACAGAATGAATTATAATAAATATAGTATCAATCTCTTCGTCTTTAATAGACCTACACGGTGATATGCATTGTTCCATGTTTCAACAGTAAATTGAGGAGTTATTTGGGTATATTTCCGAAAAAAGAATAAAAAACGCAAAATTAAAATTAAGAAAATTTACACGTTCGCGATTCTGCTCTTATAAACAGAATGAATTATAATAAATATAGTATCAATCTCTTCGTCTTTAATAGACCTACACGGTGATATGCATTGTTCCATGTTTCAACAGTAATCACAGGAGTTATTTGGGTATATTTCCGAAAAAAGAATAAAAAACGCAAAATTAAAATTAAGAAAATTTACACGTTCGCGATTCTGCTCTTATAAACAGAATGAATTATAATAAATATAGTATCAATCTCTTCGTCTTTAATAGACCTACACGGTGATATGCATTGTTCCATGTTTCAACAGTAATCACAGGAGTTATTTGGGTATTTTTCCGAAAAAAGAATAAAATACGCAAAATTAAAATTAAGAAAATTTACACGTTCGCGATTCTTCTCTTATAAACAGAATGAATTATAATAAATATAGTATCAATCTCTTCGTCTTTAATAGACCTACACGGTGATATGCATTGTTCCATGTTTCAACAGTAATCACAGGAGTTATTTGGGTATATTTCCGAAAAAAGAATAAAAAACGCAAAATTAAAATTAAGAAAATTTACACGTTCGCGATTCTGCTCTTATAAACAGAATGAATTATAATAAATATAGTATCAATCTCTTCGTCTTTAATAGACCTACACGGTGATATGCATTGTTCCATGTTAAGAGCAGAATCGCGAACGTGTAAATTTTCTTAATTTTGGGTATATTTCCGAAAAAAGAATAAAAAACGCAAAATTAAAATTAAGAAAATTTACACGTTCGCGATTCTGCTCTTATAAACAGAATGAATTATAATAAATATAGTATCAATCTCTTCGTCTTTAATAGACCTACACGGTGATATGCATTGTTCCATGTTTCAACAGTAAATATAGGAGTTATTTGGGTATATTTCCGAAAAAAGAATAAAAAACGCAAAATTAAAATTAAGAAAATTTACACGTTCGCGATTCTGCTCTTATAAACAGAATGAATTATAATAAATATAGTATCAATCTCTTCGTCTTTAATAGACCTACACGGTGATATGCATTGTTCCATGTTTCAACAGTAATCACAGGAGTTATTTGGGTATATTTCCGAAAAAAGAATAAAAAACGCAAAATTAAAATTAAGAAAATTTACACGTTCGCGATTCTGCTCTTATAAACAGAATGAATTATAATAAATATAGTATCAATCTCTTCGTCTTTAATAGACCTACACGGTGATATGCATTGTTCCATGTTTCAACAGTAATCACAGGAGTTATTTGGGTATATTTCCGAAAAAAGAATAAAAAACGCAAAATTAAAATTAAGAAAATTTACACGTTCGCGATTGCTCTTATAAACAGAATGAATTATAATAAATATAGTATCAATCTCTTCGTCTTTAATAGACCTACACGGTGATATGCATTGTTCCATGTTTCAACAGTAATCACAGGAGTTATTTGGGTATATTTCCGAAAAAAGAATAAAAAACGCAAAATTAAAATTAAGAAAATTTACACGTTCGCGATTCTCTTATAAACAGAATGAATTATAATAAATATAGTATCAATCTCTTCGTCTTTAATAGACCTACACGGTGATATGCATTGTTCCATGTTTCAACAGTAATCACAGGAGTTATTTGGGTATATTTCCGAAAAAAGAATAAAAAACGCAAAATTAAAATTAAGAAAATTTACACGTTCGCGATTCTGCTCTTATAAACAGAATGAATTATAATAAATATAGTATCAATCTCTTCGTCTTTAATAGACCTACACGGTGATATGCATTGTTCCATGTTTCAACAGTAATCACAGGAGTTATTTGGGTATATTTCCGAAAAAAGAATAAAAAACGCAAAATTAAAATTAAGAAAATTTACACGTTCGCGATTCTTCTCTTATAAACAGAATGAATTATAATAAATATAGTATCAATCTCTTCGTCTTTAATAGACCTACACGGTGATATGCATTGTTCCATGTTTCAACAGTAATCACAGGAGTTATTTGGGTATATTTCCGAAAAAAGAATAAAAAACGCAAAATTAAAATTAAGAAAATTTACACGTTCGCGATTCTGCTCTTATAAACAGAATGAATTATAATAAATATAGTATCAATCTCTTCGTCTTTAATAGACCTACACGGTGATATGCATTGTTCCATGTTTCAACAGTAATCACAGGAGTTATTTGGGTATATTTCCGAAAAAAGAATAAAAAACGCAAAATTAAAATTAAGAAAATTTACACGTTCGCGATTCTGCTCTTATAAACAGAATGAATTATAATAAATATAGTATCAATCTCTTCGTCTTTAATAGACCTACACGGTGATATGCATTGTTCCATGTTTCAACGTGTAAATTTTCTTAATTTTAATTTTGCGTTTTTTATTCTTTTTTCGGAAATATACCCAAATAACTCCTGTGATTAAAAGAATAAAAAACGCAAAATTAAAATTAAGAAAATTTACACGTTCGCGACTCTGCTCTTATAAACAGAATGAATTATAATAAATATAGTATCAATCTCTTCGTCTTTAATAGACCTACACGGTGATATGCATTGTTCCATGTTTCAACAGTAATCACAGGAGTTATTTGGGTATATTTCCGAAAAAAGAATAAAAAACGCAAAATTAAAATTAAGAAAATTTACACGTTCGCGATTCTGCTCTTATAAACAGAATGAATTATAATAAATATAGTATCAATCTCTTCGTCTTTAATAGACCTACACGGTGATATGCATTGTTCCATGTTTCAACAGTAATCACAGGAGTTATTTGGGTATATTTCCGAAAAAAGAATAAAAAACGCAAAATTAAAATTAAGAAAATTTACACGTTCGCGATTCTGCTCTTATAAACAGAATGAATTATAATAAATATAGTATCAATCTCTTCGTCTTTAATAGACCTACACGGTGATATGCATTGTTCCATGTTTCAACAGTAATCACAGGAGTTATTTGGGTATATTTCCGAAAAAAGAATAAAAAACGCAAAATTAAAATTAAGAAAATTTACACGTTCGCGATTCTCTTATAAACAGAATGAATTATAATAAATATAGTATCAATCTCTTCGTCTTTAATAGACCTACACGGTGATATGCATTGTTCCATGTTTCAACAGTAATCACAGGAGTTATTTGGGTATATTTCCGAAAAAAGAATAAAAAAACGCAAAATTAAAATTAAGAAAATTTACACGTTCGCGATTCTTCTCTTATAAACAGAATGAATTATAATAAATATAGTATCAATCTCTTCGTCTTTAATAGACCTACACGGTGATATGCATTGTTCCATGTTTCAACAGTAATCACAGGAGTTATTTGGGTATATTTCCGAAAAAAGAATAAAAAACGCAAAATTAAAATTAAGAAAATTTACACGTTCGCGATTCTGCTCTTATAAACAGAATGAATTATAATAAATATAGTATCAATCTCTTCGTCTTTAATAGACCTACACGGTGATATGCATTGTTCCATGAATTTTGCGTTTTTTATTCTTTTTTTTCGGAAATGGATATATTTCAGAAAAAAGAATAAAAAACGCAAAATTAAAATTAAGAAAATTTACACGTTCGCGATTCTGCTCTTATAAACAGAATGAATTATAATAAATATAGTATCAATCTCTTCGTCTTTAATAGACCTACACGGTGATATGCATTGTTCCATGTTTCAACAGTAATCACAGGAGTTATTTGGGTATATTTCCGAAAAAAGAATAAAAAACGCAAAATTAAAATTAAGAAAATTTACAATTCATGCTGTTTATAAGAGCAGATTCGCGAACGTGTAGATTTTCTTAATTTTAGAATGAATTATAATAAATATAGTATCAATCTCTTCGTCTTTAATAGACCTACACGGTGATATGCATTGTTCCATGTTTCAACAGTAATCACAGGAGTTATTTGGGTATATTTCCGAAAAAAAGAATAAAAAACGCAAAATTAAAATTAAGAAAATTTACACGTTCGCGATTCTGCTCTTATAAACAGAATGAATTATAATAAATATAGTATCAATCTCTTCGTCTTTAATAGACCTACACGGTGATATGCATTGTTCCATGTTTATAAGAGCAGAATTCGCGAACGTGTATATTTCCGAAAAAAGAATAAAAAACGCAAAATTAAAATTAAGAAAATTTACACGTTCGCGATTCTCTTATAAACAGAATGAATTATAATAAATATAGTATCAATCTCTTCGTCTTTAATAGACCTACACGGTGATATGCATTGTTCCATGTTTCAACAGTAATCACAGGAGTTATTTGGGTATATTTCCGAAAAAAGAATAAAAAACGCAAAATTAAAATTAAGAAAATTTACACGTTCGCGAATTCTGCTCTTATAAACAGAATGAATTATAATAAATATAGTATCAATCTCTTCGTCTTTAATAGACCTACACGGTGATATGCATTGTTCCATGTTTCAACAGTAATCACAGGAGTTATTTGGGTATATTTCCGAAAAAAGAATAAAAAACGCAAAATTAAAATTAAGAAAATTTACACGTTCGCGATTGCTCTTATAAACAGAATGAATTATAATAAATATAGTATCAATCTCTTCGTCTTTAATAGACCTACACGGTGATATGCATTGTTCCATGTTTCAACAGTAATCACAGGAGTTATTTGGGTATATTTCCGAAAAAAGAATAAAAAACGCAAAATTAAAATTAAGAAAATTTACACGTTCGCGATTCTTCTCTTATAAACAGAATGAATTATAATAAATATAGTATCAATCTCTTCGTCTTTAATAGACCTACACGGTGATATGCATTGTTCCATGTTATTTTCTTAATTTTAATTTTGCGTTTTTTATTCTTTTTTCGGAAGGTATATTTCCGAAAAAAGAATAAAAAACGCAAAATTAAAATTAAGAAAATTTACACGTTCGCGATTCTGCTCTTATAAACAGAATGAATTATAATAAATATAGTATCAATCTCTTCGTCTTTAATAGACCTACACGGTGATATGCATTGTTCCATGTTTCAACAGTAATCACAGGAGTTATTTGGGTATATTTCCGAAAAAAGAATAAAAAACGCAAAATTAAAATTAAGAAAATTTACACGTTCGCGATTCTGCTCTTATAAACAGAATGAATTATAATAAATATAGTATCAATCTCTTCGTCTTTAATAGACCTACACGGTGATATGCATTGTTCCATGTTTCAACAGTAATCACAGGAGTTATTTGGGTATATTTCCGAAAAAAGAATAAAAAACGCAAAATTAAAATTAAGAAAATTTACACGTTCGCGAATCTGCTCTTATAAACAGAATGAATTATAATAAATATAGTATCAATCTCTTCGTCTTTAATAGACCTACACGGTGATATGCATTGTTCCATGTTTCAACAGTAATCACAGGAGTTATTTGGGTATATTTCCGAAAAAAGAATAAAAAACGCAAAATTAAAATTAAGAAAATTTACACGTTCGCGAATCTGCTCTTATAAACAGAATGAATTATAATAAATATAGTATCAATCTCTTCGTCTTTAATAGACCTACACGGTGATATGCATTGTTCCATGTTTCAACAGTAATCACAGGAGTTATTTGGGTATATTTCCGAAAAAAGAATAAAAAACGCAAAATTAAAATTAAGAAAATTTACACGTTCGCGATTCTGCTCTTATAAACAGAATGAATTATAATAAATATAGTATCAATCTCTTCGTCTTTAATAGACCTACACGGTGATATGCATTGTTCCATGTTTCAACAGTAATCACAGGAGTTATTTGGGTATATTTCCGAAAAAAGAATAAAAAACGCAAAATTAAAATTAAGAAAATTTACACGTTCGCGATTCTGCTCTTATAAACAGAATGAATTATAATAATATAGTATCAATCTCTTCGTCTTTAATAGACCTACACGGTGATATGCATTGTTCCATGATTTTGCGTTTTTTATTCTTTTTTCGGAAAAGAATAAAAAACGCAAAATTAAAATTAAGAAAATTTACACGTTCGCGATTCTGCTCTTATAAACAGAATGAATTATAATAAATATAGTATCAATCTCTTCGTCTTTAATAGACCTACACGGTGATATGCATTGTTCCATTAATTTTGCGTTTTTTATTCTTTTTTCGGTGGATATATTTCCGAAAAAAGAATAAAAAACGCAAAATTAAAATTAAGAAAATTTACACGTTCGCGATTCTGCTCTTATAAACAGAATGAATTATAATAAATATAGTATCAATCTCTTCGTCTTTAATAGACCTACACGGTGATATGCATTGTTCCATGTATTTTGCGTTTTTATTCTTTTTTTTTTCGGATGGATATATTTCCGAAAAAAGAATAAAAAACGCAAAATTAAAATTAAGAAAATTTACACGTTCGCGATTCTGCTCTTATAAACAGAATGAATTATAATAAATATAGTATCAATCTCTTCGTCTTTAATAGACCTACACGGTGATATGCATTGTTCCATGTTTCAACAGTAATCACAGGAGTTATTTGGGTATATTTCCGAAAAAAGAATAAAAAACGCAAAATTAAAATTAAGAAAATTTACACGTTCGCGATTCTCTTATAAACAGAATGAATTATAATAAATATAGTATCAATCTCTTCGTCTTTAATAGACCTACACGGTGATATGCATTGTTCCATGTTTATTTTGCGTTTTTTATTCTATTTTTCGGAAATTAAAATTAAGAAAATTTACACGTTCGCGATTCTGCTCTTATAAACAGAATGAATTATAATAAATATAGTATCAATCTCTTCGTCTTTAATAGACCTACACGGTGATATGCATTTGATACTATATTTATTATAATTCATTATGTTTATAAGAGCAGAATCGCGAACGTTTGGGTATATTTCCGAAAAAAGAATAAAAAACGCAAAATTAAAATTAAGAAAATTTACACGTTCGCGATTCTTCTCTTATAAACAGAATGAATTATAATAAATATAGTATCAATCTCTTCGTCTTTAATAGACCTACACGGTGATATGCATTGTTCCATGTTTCAACAGATTTTGCGTTTTTTATTCTTTTTTTCGGAAAGAATAAAAAACGCAAAATTAAAATTAAGAAAATTTACACGTTCGCGATTCTTCTCTTATAAACAGAATGAATTATAATAAATATAGTATCAATCTCTTCGTCTTTAATAGACCTACACGGTGATATGCATTGTTCCATGTTTCAACAGATTGATACTATATTTATTATAATTCATTCTGTTTATAAAAGAATAAAAAACGCAAAATTAAAATTAAGAAAATTTACACGTTCGCGATTCTGCTCTTATAAACAGAATGAATTATAATAAATATAGTATCAATCTCTTCGTCTTTAATAGACCTACACGGTGATATGCATTGTTCCATGTTTCAACAGTAAATGGAGGAGTTATTTGGGTATATTTCCGAAAAAAGAATAAAAAACGCAAAATTAAAATTAAGAAAATTTACACGTTCGCGATTCTGCTCTTATAAACAGAATGAATTATAATAAATATAGTATCAATCTCTTCGTCTTTAATAGACCTACACGGTGATATGCATCTGTTTATAAGAGCAGAATCGCGAACGTAAGAATAAAAAACGCAAAATTAAAATTAAGAAAATTTACACGTTCGCGATTCTTCTCTTATAAACAGAATGAATTATAATAAATATAGTATCAATCTCTTCGTCTTTAATAGACCTACACGGTGATATGCATTGGATTGATACTATATTTATTATAAATCATTCTGTTTATAAGAGCAGATTCGCGAAGTTGTAAATTTTCTTAATTTTAATTTTGCGTTTTTTATTCTTTTTTCGGAAATGGGTATATTTCCGAAAAAAAGAATAAAAAACGCAAAATTAAAATTAAGAAAATTTACACGTTCGCGATTCTGCTCTTATAAACAGAATGAATTATAATAAATATAGTATCAATCTCTTCGTCTTTAATAGACCTACACGGTGATATGCATTGTTCCATATACTATATTTATTATAATTCATTCTGTTTATAAGAGCAGATTCGCGAACGAAAAATCGCAAAATTAAAATTAAGAAAATTTACACGTTCGCGATTCTGCTCTTATAAACAGAATGAATTATAATAAATATAGTATCAATCTCTTCGTCTTTAATAGACCTACACGGTGATATGCATTGTTCCATGTTTCAACAGTAATCACAGGAGTTATTTGGGTATATTTCCGAAAAAAGAATAAAAAACGCAAAATTAAAATTAAGAAAATTTACACGTTCGCGATTCTTCTCTTATAAACAGAATGAATTATAATAAATATAGTATCAATCTCTTCGTCTTTAATAGACCTACACGGTGATATGCATTGTTCCATGTTTCAACAGTAATCACAGGAGTTATTTGGGTATATTTCCGAAAAAAGAATAAAAAACGCAAAATTAAAATTAAGAAAATTTACACGTTCGCGATTCTTCTCTTATAAACAGAATGAATTATAATAAATATAGTATCAATCTCTTCGTCTTTAATAGACCTACACGGTGATATGCATTGTTCCATGTTTCAACAGTAATCACAGGAGTTATTTGGGTATTTTTTCGAAAAAACAATAAAAAACGCAAAATTAAAATTAAGAAAATTTACACGTTCGCGATTCTAGACGAAGAGATTGATACTATATTTATTATAATTCATTAAATATAGTATCAATCTCTTCGTCTTTAATAGACCTACACGGTGATATGCATTGTTCCATGTTTCAACAGTAATCACAGGAGTTATTTGGGTATATTTCCGAAAAAAGAATAAAAAACGCAAAATTAAAATTAAGAAAATTTACACGTTCGCGATTCTGCTCTTATAAACAGAATGAATTATAATAAATATAGTATCAATCTCTTCGTCTTTAATAGACCTACACGGTGATATGCATTGTTCCATGTTTCAATAATTCATTCTGTTTATAAGAGCAGATTCGCAAAGAATAAAAAACGCAAAATTAAAATTAAGAAAATTTACACGTTCGCGATTCTGCTCTTATAAACAGAATGAATTATAATAAATATAGTATCAATCTCTTCGTCTTTAATAGACCTACACGGTGATATGCATTGTTCCATGTTTCAACAGTAATCACAGGAGTTATTTGGGTATATTTCCGAAAAAAGAATAAAAAACGCAAAATTAAAATTAAGAAAATTTACACGTTCGCGATTCTGCTCTTATAAACAGAATGAATTATAATAAATATAGTATCAATCTCTTCGTCTTTAATAGACCTACACGGTGATATGCATTGTTCCATGTTTCAACAGTAATCACAGGAGTTATTTGGGTATATTTCCGAAAAAAGAATAAAAAACGCAAAATTAAAATTAAGAAAATTTACACGTTCGCGATTCTGCTCTTATAAACAGAATGAATTATAATAAATATAGTATCAATCTCTTCGTCTTTAATAGACCTACACGGTGATATGCATTGTTCTAATTTTAATTTTGCGTTTTTTTATTTGGGTATATTTCCGAAAAAAGAATAAAAAACGCAAAATTAAAATTAAGAAAATTTACACGTTCGCGATTCTGCTCTTATAAACAGAATGAATTATAATAAATATAGTATCAATCTCTTCGTCTTTAATAGACCTACACGGTGATATGCATTGTTCCATGTTTCAACAGTAATCACAGGAGTTATTTGGGTATATTTCCGAAAAAAGAATAAAAAACGCAAAATTAAAATTAAGAAAATTTACACGTTCGCGATTCTGCTCTTATAAACAGAATGAATTATAATAAATATAGTATCAATCTCTTCGTCTTTAATAGACCTACACGGTGATATGCATTGTTCCATGTTTCAACAGTAATCACAGGAGTTATTTGGGTAATTTTCCGAAAAAAAATAAAAAACGCAAAATTAAAATTAAGAAAATTTACACGTTCGCGATTCTTCTCTTATAAACAGAATGAATTATAATAAATATAGTATCAATCTCTTCGTCTTTAATAGACCTACACGGTGATATGCATTGTTCCATGTTTCAACAGTAATCACAGGAGTTATTTGGGTATATTTCCGAAAAAAGAATAAAAAACGCAAAATTAAAATTAAGAAAATTTACACGTTCGCGATTCTGCTCTTATAAACAGAATGAATTATAATAAATATAGTATCAATCTCTTCGTCTTTAATAGACCTACACGGTGATATGCATTGTTCCATGTTTCAACAGTAAATATAGGAGTTATTTGGGTATATTTCCGAAAAAAGAATAAAAAACGCAAAATTAAAATTAAGAAAATTTACACGTTCGCGATTCTGCTCTTATAAACAGAATGAATTATAATAAATATAGTATCAATCTCTTCGTCTTTAATAGACCTACACGGTGATATGCATTGTTCCATGTTTCTCATTCTGTTTATAAGAGCAGATTCGCGAACGTGTAAATTTTCTTAATTATATTTCCGAAAAAAGAATAAAAAACGCAAAATTAAAATTAAGAAAATTTACACGTTCGCGATTCTGCTCTTATAAACAGAATGAATTATAATAAATATAGTATCAATCTCTTCGTCTTTAATAGACCTACACGGTGATATGCATTGTTCCATGTTTGCGTTTTTTATTCTTTTTTCGGAATGGGTATATTTCCGAAAAAAGAATAAAAAACGCAAAATTAAAATTAAGAAATAATTCATTTCTGTTTATAAGAGCAGAATCGCGAACGAACAGAATGAATTATAATAAATATAGTATCAATCTCTTCGTCTTTAATAGACCTACACGGTGATATGCATTGTTCCATGTTTCAACAGTAATCACAGGAGTTATTTGGGTATATTTATACTATATTTATTATAATTCATTATGTTTATAAGAGCAGATTCGCAAAATTAAGAAAATTTACACGTTCGCGATTCTGCTCTTATAAACAGAATGAATTATAATAAATATAGTATCAATCTCTTCGTCTTTAATAGACCTACACGGTGATATGCATTGTTCCATGTTTCAACTTCATTCTGTTTATAAGAGCAGATTACGCAAAATTAAAATTAAGAAAATTTACACGTTCGCGATTCTTCTCTTATAAACAGAATGAATTATAATAAATATAGTATCAATCTCTTCGTCTTTAATAGACCTACACGGTGATATGCATTGTTCCATGTTTCATAAGTAATCACAGGAGTTATTTGGGTATTTTTTCGAAAAAACAATAAAAAACGCAAAATTAAAATTAAGAAAATTTACACGTTCGCGATTCTGCTCTTATAAACAGAATGAATTATAATAAATATAGTATCAATCTCTTCGTCTTTAATAGACCTACACGGTGATATGCATTGTTCCATGTTTCAACAGTAATCACAGGAGTTATTTGGGTATATTTCCGAAAAAAGAATAAAAAACGCAAAATTAAAATTAAGAAAATTTACACGTTCGCGATTCTGCTCTTATAAACAGAATGAATTATAATAAATATAGTATCAATCTCTTCGTCTTTAATAGACCTACACGGTGATATGCATTGTTCCATGTTTCAACAGTAATCACAGGAGTTATTTGGGTATATTTCCGAAAAAAGAATAAAAAACGCAAAATTAAAATTAAGAAAATTTACACGTTCGCGATTCTGCTCTTATAAACAGAATGAATTATAATAAATATAGTATCAATCTCTTCGTCTTTAATAGACCTACACGGTGATATGCATTGTTCCATGTTCTGTTTATAAAAGAGCAATTCGCGAACTGGATATATTTCCGAAAAAAGAATAAAAAACGCAAAATTAAAATTAAGAAAATTTACACGTTCGCGATTCTGCTCTTATAAACAGAATGAATTATAATAAATATAGTATCAATCTCTTCGTCTTTAATAGACCTACACGGTGATATGCATTGTTCCTCATTCTGTGTTTATAAGAGCAGAAATCGCGAACGTAAAAATCGCAAAATTAAAATTAAGAAAATTTACACGTTCGCGATTCTGCTCTTATAAACAGAATGAATTATAATAAATATAGTATCAATCTCTTCGTCTTTAATAGACCTACACGGTGATATGCATTGTTCCATGTGTTTATAAGAGCAGATTCGCGAACGTTGGATATATTTCCGAAAAAAGAATAAAAAACGCAAAATTAAAATTAAGAAAATTTACACGTTCGCGAATCTGCTCTTATAAACAGAATGAATTATAATAAATATAGTATCAATCTCTTCGTCTTTAATAGACCTACACGGTGATATGCATTGTTCCATGTTTCAACAGTAATCACAGGAGTTATTTGGGTATATTTCCGAAAAAAGAATAAAAAACGCAAAATTAAAATTAAGAAAATTTACACGTTCGCGATTCTGCTCTTATAAACAGAATGAATTATAATAAATATAGTATCAATCTCTTCGTCTTTAATAGACCTACACGGTGATATGCATTGCGTTTTTTTATTCTTTTTTCGGAAGAATAAAAAACGCAAAATTAAAATTAAGAAAATTTACACGTTCGCGATTCTGCTCTTATAAACAGAATGAATTATAATAAATATAGTATCAATCTCTTCGTCTTTAATAGACCTACACGGTGATATGCATTGTTCCATGTTTCAACAGTAATCATAGGAGTTATTTGGGTATATTTCAGAAAAAAGAATAAAAAACGCAAAATTAAAATTAAGAAAATTTACACGTTCGCGATTCTGCTCTTATAAACAGAATGAATTATAATAAATATAGTATCAATCTCTTCGTCTTTAATAGACCTACACGGTGATATGCATTGTTCCATGTTTCAACAGTAATCACAGGAGTTATTTGGGTATATTTCCGAAAAAAGAATAAAAAACGCAAAATTAAAATTAAGAAAAATTTACACGTTCGCGATTCTGCTCTTATAAACAGAATGAATTATAATAAATATAGTATCAATCTCTTCGTCTTTAATAGACCTACACGGTGATATGCATTGTTCCATTTGCGTTTTTTTATTCTTTTTTCGGATTGGGTATATTTCAGAAAAAAGAATAAAAAACGCAAAATTAAAATTAAGAAAATTTACACGTTCGCGATTCTGCTCTTATAAACAGAATGAATTATAATAAATATAGTATCAATCTCTTCGTCTTTAATAGACCTACACGGTGATATGCATTGTTCCATGTTTCAACAGTAAATTGAGGAGTTATTTGGGTATATTTCCGAAAAAAGAATAAAAAACGCAAAATTAAAATTAAGAAAATTTACACGTTCGCGATTCTGCTCTTATAAACAGAATGAATTATAATAAATATAGTATCAATCTCTTCGTCTTTAATAGACCTACACGGTGATATGCATTGTTCCATGTTAATTCATTCTGTTTATAAGAGCAAAATTAAAATTAAGAAAATTTACACGTTCGCGATTCTGCTCTTATAAACAGAATGAATTATAATAAATATAGTATCAATCTCTTCGTCTTTAATAGACCTACACGGTGATGATTGATACTATATTTATTATAATTCATAAGAATAAAAAACGCAAAATTAAAATTAAGAAAATTTACACGTTCGCGATTCTGCTCTTATAAACAGAATGAATTATAATAAATATAGTATCAATCTCTTCGTCTTTAATAGACCTACACGGTGATATGCATTGTTCCATGTTTCAACAGTAATCACAGGAGTTATTTGGGTATATTTCCGAAAAAAGAATAAAAAACGCAAAATTAAAATTAAGAAAATTTACACGTTCGCGATTCTGCTCTTATAAACAGAATGAATTATAATAAATATAGTATCAATCTCTTCGTCTTTAATAGACCTACACGGTGATATGCATTGTTCCATGTTTCAACAGTAATCACAGGAGTTATTTGGGTATATTTCCGAAAAAAGAATAAAAAACGCAAAATTAAAATTAAGAAAATTTACACGTTCGCGTTTCTGCTCTTATAAACAGAATGAATTATAATAAATATAGTATCAATCTCTTCGTCTTTAATAGACCTACACGGTGATATGCATTGTTCCATGTATTTTGCGTTTTTTATTCTTTTTTCGGATGGGTATATTTCCGAAAAAAGAATAAAAAACGCAAAATTAAAATTAAGAAAAGACGAAGAGAATTGATACTATATTTATTATAATTACAGAAGGAATTATAATAAATATAGTATCAATCTCTTCGTCTTTAATAGACCTACACGGTGATATGCATTGTTCCATGTTTCAACAGTAATCACAGGAGTTATTTGGGTATATTTCCGAAAAAAGAATAAAAAACGCAAAATTAAAATTAAGAAAATTTACACGTTCGCGATTCTGCTCTTATAAACAGAATGAATTATAATAAATATAGTATCAATCTCTTCGTCTTTAATAGACCTACACGGTGATATGCATTGTTCCATGTTATATTTAATTATAATTCATTCTGTTTATAAAGAGCAATTAAAATTAAGAAAATTTACACGTTCGCGATTCTGCTCTTATAAACAGAATGAATTATAATAAATATAGTATCAATCTCTTCGTCTTTAATAGACCTACACGGTGATATGCATTGTTCCATGTTTCAACAGTAATCACAGGAGTTATTTGGGTATATTTCCGAAAAAAGAATAAAAAACGCAAAATTAAAATTAAGAAAATTTACACGTTCGCGATTCTGCTCTTATAAACAGAATGAATTATAATAAATATAGTATCAATCTCTTCGTCTTTAATAGACCTACACGGTGATATGCATTGTTCCATGTTTCAACAGTAATCACAGGAGTTTTTCTTAATTTTAATTTTGCGTTTTTTATTCTTTTTTCGGAAATATACCCAAATTAAAAATTAAGAAAATTTACACGTTCGCGATTCTGCTCTTATAAACAGAATGAATTATAATAAATATAGTATCAATCTCTTCGTCTTTAATAGACCTACACGGTGATATGCATTGTTCCATGTATTTTGCGTTTTTTATTCTTTTTTCGGAATGGGTATATTTTCCGAAAAAAGAATAAAAAACGCAAAATTAAAATTAAGAAAATTTACACGTTCGCGATTCTGCTCTTATAAACAGAATGAATTATAATAAATATAGTATCAATCTCTTCGTCTTTAATAGACCTACACGGTGATATGCATTGTTCCATGTTTCAACAGTAATCACAGGAGTTATTTGGGTATATTTCCGAAAAAAGAATAAAAAACGCAAAATTAAAATTAAGAAAATTTATTTTGCGTTTTTTATTCTTTTTTCGGACAGAATGAATTATAATAAATATAGTATCAATCTCTTCGTCTTTAATAGACCTACACGGTGATATGCATTGTTCCATGTTTCAACAGTAATCACAGGAGTTATTTGGGTATATTTCCGAAAAAAGAATAAAAAAAACGCAAAATTAAAATTAAGAAAATTTACACGTTCGCGATTCTGCTCTTATAAACAGAATGAATTATAATAAATATAGTATCAATCTCTTCGTCTTTAATAGACCTACACGGTGATATGCATTGTTCCATGTTTCAACAGTAATCACAGGAGTTATTTGGGTATATTTCCGAAAAAAGAATAAAAAACGCAAAATTAAAATTAAGAAAATTTACACGTTCGCGATTCTGCTCTTATAAACAGAATGAATTATAATAAATATAGTATCAATCTCTTCGTCTTTAATAGACCTACACGGTGATATGCATTGTTCCATGTTTCAACAGTAATCACAGGAGTTATTTGGGTATATTTCCGAAAAAAGAATAAAAAACGCAAAAATTAAAATTAAGAAAATTTACACGTTCGCGATTCTGCTCTTATAAACAGAATGAATTATAATAAATATAGTATCAATCTCTTCGTCTTTAATAGACCTACACGGTGATATGCATTGTTCCATGTTTCAACAGTAATCACAGGAGTTATTTGGGTATATTTCCGAAAAAAGAATAAAAAACGCAAAATTAAAATTAAGAAAATTTACACGTTCGCGATTCTGCTCTTATAAACAGAATGAATTATAATAAATATAGTATCAATCTCTTCGTCTTTAATAGACCTACACGGTGATATGCATTGTTCCATGTTTCAACAGTAATCACAGGAGTTATTTGGGTATATTTCCGAAAAAAGAATAAAAAACGCAAAATTAAAATTAAGAAAATTTACACGTTCGCGATTCTTCTCTTATAAACAGAATGAATTATAATAAATATAGTATCAATCTCTTCGTCTTTAATAGACCTACACGGTGATATGCATTGTTTCTTAATTTAATTTTGCGTTTTTTTTATTCTTTTTCGGAAATATACCCAAATAACTCCTGTGATTACTGTTATATTTCCGAAAAAAGAATAAAAAACGCAAAATTAAAATTAAGAAAATTTACACGTTCGCGATTCTTCTCTTATAAACAGAATGAATTATAATAAATATAGTATCAATCTCTTCGTCTTTAATAGACCTACACGGTGATATGCATTGTTCCATATACTATATTTATTATAATTCATTCTGTTTATAAGAGCAGAATTCGCGAACGTGTAAATTTTCTTAATTAAATTTACATTAATTTTAATTTTGCGTTTTTATTCTTCAATCTCTTCGTCTTTAATAGACCTACATTTATAAGAGCAGATTCGCGAACGTTGGGTATATTTCCGAAAAAAGAATAAAAAATCGCAAAATTAAAATTAAGAAAATTTACACGTTCGCGATTCTGCTCTTATAAACAGAATGAATTATAATAAATATAGTATCAATCTCTTCGTCTTTAATAGACCTACACGGTGATATGCATTGTTCCATGTTTCTTAATTTTAATTTTGCGTTTTTTATTCTTTTTTAGTATAAAAAACGCAAAATTAAAATTAAGAAAATTTACACGTTCGCGATTCTGCTCTTATAAACAGAATGAATTATAATAAATATAGTATCAATCTCTTCGTCTGAACGTGTAAATTTTCTTAATTTTAATTTTGCGTTTTTTATTCTTTTTTCGGATCCATGTTATTTTGCGTTTTTTATTCTTTTTTCGGAAATATATAAAAAACGCAAAATTAAAATTAAGAAAATTTACACGTTCGCGATTCTGCTCTTATAAACAGAATGAATTATAATAAATATAGTATCAATCTCTTCGTCTTTAATAGACCTACACGGTGATTATAATTCATTCTGTTTATAAGAGCAGAATTCGCGAACTATATTTCAGAATAAAGAATAAAAAACGCAAAATTAGATTGATACTATATTTATTATAATTCATTCTGTTTATAAGAGCAGAATCGCGAACCAGAATGAATTATAATAAATATAGTATCAATCTCTTCGTCTTTAAGAGACCTACACGGTGATACTATATTTATTATAATTCATTCTGTTTATAAGAGCAGATTCAGAATAAAAAACGCAAAATTAAAATTAAGAAAATACTATATTTATTATAATTCATTCTGTTTATAAGAGCAGAATGAATTATAATAAATATAGTATCAATCTCTTCGTCTTTAATAGACCTACACGGTGATATGCATTGTTCCATGTTTCAACAGTAATCACAGGAGTTATTTGGGTATATTTCCGAAAAAAGAATAAAAAACGCAAAATTAAAATTAAGAAAATTTACACGTTCGCGATTCTGCTCTTATAAACAGAATGAATTATAATAAATATAGTATCAATCTCTTCGTCTTTAATAGACCTACACGGTGATATGCATTGTTCCATTTTAATTTTGCGTTTTTTATTCTTTTTTTTTATATTTCCGAAAAAAGAATAAAAAACGCAAAATTTAAAGACAAAGAGATTGATACTATATTTATTATAAATCATTCTGTTTATAAGAGCAGATTCGCGAAGGTGTAAATTTTCTTAATTTTAATTTTGCGATTTTTCCGCTCTTTTTGGAAATTATAATAAATATAGTATCAATCTCTTCGTCTTTAAGAGACCTACACGGTGATATGCATTGTTCCATGTTTCAACAGTAATCACAGGAGTTATTTGGGTATATTTCCGAAAAAAGAATAAAAAACGCAAAATTAAAATTAAGAAAATTTACACTGATACTATATTTTATTATAATTCATTCTGTTTATAAGAGCAAGATTCGCGAACGTATAAATATAGTATCAATCTCTTCGTCTTTAATAGACCTACAGGGCGATATGTATTGTTCCATGTTTCATCTGTTTATAAGAGCAGATTCGCGAACGTGTAAAATTTTCTTAATTTTAATCAGAATGAATTATAATAAATATAGTATCAATCTCTTCGTCTTTAATAGACCTACACGGTGATATATCACCGTGTAGGTCTATTAAAGACGTGGGTATTTTTTCGAAAAAACAATAAAAAACGCAAAATTAAATTAAGAAAATTTACACGTTCGCGATTCTTCTCTTATAAACAGAATGAATTATAATAAATATAGTATCAATCTCTTCGTCTTTAATAGACCTACACGGTGATATGCATTGTTCCATGATAACTCCTGTGATTACTGTTGAAACAAGAATAAAAAACGCAAAATTAAAATTAAGAAAATTTACAATACTATATTTATTATAATTCATTCATTCTGTTTATAAAATAAATATAGTATCAATCTCTTCGTCTTTAATAGACCTACACGGTGATATGCATTTATAATTCATTCTGTTTATAAGAGCAGAATTCGCGAACAATTAAAATTAAGAAAATTTATCATTCTGTTTATAAGAGCAGAATCGCGAACAGAATGAATTATAATAAATATAGTATCAATCTCTTCGTCTTTAATAGACCTACACGGTGATATCGAAGAGATTGATACTATATTTATTATAATTCAATTAAAATTAAGAAAATTTACACGTTCGCGATTCTTCTCTTATAAACAGAATGAATTATAATAAATATAGTATCAATCTCTTCGTCTTTAAGAGACCTACAACTATATTTATTATAATATCATTCTGTTTATAAGAGCAATTCGCGAAAAGAATAAAAAACGCAAAATTAAAATTAAGAAAATTTACACGTTCGCGATTCTTCTCTTATAAACAGAATGAATTATAATAAATATAGTATCAATCTCTTCGTCTTTAATAGACCTACACGGTGATATGCATTCGTGTAAATTTTCTTAATTTTAATTTTGCGTTTTTATTCTTAAATTAAGAAATTGCGTTATTCTTTTTTTTCGGGTATCAATCTCTTCGTCTTTAATAGACCTACACGGATACTATATTTATTATAATTCATTCTGTTTATAAGAGCAGATTCGCGAACGTATATTTCCGAAAAAAGAATAAAAATCGCAAAATTAAAATTAAGAAAATTTACGACGAAGAGATTGATACTATATTTATTATAATTCAATTCTGTTTATACAGAATGAATTATAATAAATATAGTATCAATCTCTTCGTCTTTAATAGACCTACACGGTGATATGCATTGTTCCATGAAGAGCAGATTCGCGAACGTGTAAATTTTCTTAAAATAAAAAACGATACTATATTTATTATAATTCACTTTCGCGATTCTGCTCTTATAAACAGAATGAATTATAATAAATATAGTATCAATCTCTTCGTCTTTAATAGACCTACACGGTGATATGCATTATTTTTGCGTTTTTATTCTTTTTTTAATTGTTTTTTAAATTCGGAATGGGTATATTTCCGAAAAAAGAATAAAAACGCAAAATTACTGTTTATAAAGAGAATGAATCTCGAACGTGTAAAATTATCTTAATTTTAATTTGCGATTTTTTATTCTTTTTTCGGAAATATACCCAAATAACTCCTGTGATAATTACTGTTGAAACATGGAACAAGCATATCACCGTGAAGGTCTATTAAAGACTAAGACGAAGATCTATATTTAGTTATAATCATTCTGTTTTATAAGAGCAATTCGCGCACGTGTAAATTTTCGTCTTTAATAGACCTACACGGTGATATGCATTGTTCCATGTTTCAACAGTAATCATAGGAGTTATTTGGGTATATTTCCGAAAAAAGAATAAAAATCGCAAAATTAAAATAAAGAAAATTTACACGTTCGCGATTCTTCTCTTATAAACAGAATGAATTATAATAAATATAGTATCAATCTCTTCGTCTTTAATAGACCTACACGGTGATATGCATTGTTCCAAATTTTGCGTTTTTTATTCTTTTTTCGGAAATATACCAAATAACTCCTGTGATTACTGTTTAAACCTGAACAAAGCAAAACACCGTGTAGGTCTTTTAAAGACGAAGAGATTGATACTATATTAATTATACTTCATTCTGTTTATAAGAGCAGAATCGCGAACGTGTAAATTTTCTTACTTTTAATTTTGCGTTCTTTATTCTGTTTTCGGAAATATACCCAAATAACTCCTCCATTTTCTGTTGAAACATTGAACAATGCATATCACCGTGTAGGTCTTTTAAAGACGAAGAGATTGATACTATAGTTATTATAATTCATTCTGTTTATAAGAGCAGATTAAAAAACGCAAAATTAAAATTAAGAAAATTTACAACTATATTTATTATAATTCATTCTGTTTATAAGAGAGATATTCGCGAACGTACGGTGATATGCATTTTCTTAATTTTAATTTTGCGTTTTTTATTCTTTTTTCGGAAATATACCCAAATAACTCCTGTATTTACTGTTGATATTTCCGAAAAAAGAATAAAAAACGCAAAATTAAAATTAAGAAAATTTACACTGTTTATAAGAGCAGATTCGCGAACGTGTGATTTTCTTAATTTTAAATTTGCGGTTTTTTATTCTGTTTTCGGAAATATCCCCAAATAACTCCTCCATTTTCTGTTGAAACATGGAACAATGCATATCACCGTGTAGTCATTAAAGACGAAGAAAATGAATTATAATAAATATAGTATCAATCTCTTCGTCTTTAATTTTTTATTCTTTTTTCGGAAATATACCCAAATAACTCCTGTGATTACTGTTGTATATTTCCGAAAAAAGAATAAAAAATTGCGATTTTTTATTTCTTTTATTCGGAAATATATCCAAAAAAACCAAATAAACTCCTATGATTACTGTTGAAACATGGAACAATGCATATCACCGTGTAGGACTATTAAAGACGAAGAGATTGATACTATATTTATTATAATTCATTCTGTTTATAAGAGCAGAATCGCGAACGTGTAAATTTTCTTAATTTTAATTTTGGCGATATTATATTCTTTTTTTCGGAAATATATCCCCAAATAACTCCTGTGATTAACTGTTGAAACATGGAACAATGCATATCATCACCGGTGTAGGTCCTCATTATAACAGAATGAATTACATGGAACAATGCATATCACCGTGTAGGTATATTAAAGACAAAGAGATTGATACTATATTTATTATAATTCATTCTGTTTATAAGAGCAGAATCGCGAAAGTGTAAATTTTCTTAGTTGAATTTTGCGAATTTTCCGCTGTTTTCGGAAATATACCCAAATAACTCCTCCATTTTCTGTTGAAACATGGAACAATGCATATCAACGTGTAGGTCTATTAAAGACGAAGAGATTGATACTATATTTATTATAATTCATTCTGTTTATAAGAGCAGAATCGCGAAAGTGTAAATTTTCTTAAGTTGAATTTTGCGAATTTTCCGCTGTTTTCGGAAATATACCCAAATAACTCCTCCATTTTCTGTTGAAACATGAAACAATGCATATCACCGTGTAGGTCTCTTAAAGACGAAGAGATTGATACTATATTTATTATAATTCATTCTGTTTATAAGAGCAGAATCGTGATCGTGTAAATTTTCTTAATTTTAATTTTGCGTTTTTTTATTCTTTTTTTCGGAAATATACCCAAATAACTCCTGTGATTACTGTTGAAACATGGAACAATGCATATCACCGTGTAGGTCTATTAAAGACGAAGAGATTGATACTATATTTATTATAATTCATTCTGTTTATAAGAGCAGATTCGCGAAAGTGTAAATTTTCTGTAGTTGAATTTTGCGAATTTTCTTCTTTTTTCGGAAATATACCCAAATAACTCCTGTGATTACTGTTGAAACATGGAACAATGCATATCACCGTGTAGGTCTATTAAAGACGAAGAGATTGATACTATATTTATTATAATTCATTCTGTTTATAAGAGCAGATGATATCCGCGAACGTGTAAATTTCTTCTTAATTTTAATTTTGCGTTTTTTATTCTTTTTTCGGAAATATACCCAAATAACTCCTGTGATTACTGTTGAAACATGGAACAATGCATATCACCGTGTAGGTCTATTAAAGACGAAGAGATTGATACTATATTTATTATAATTCATTCTGTTTATAAGAGCAGATTCGCGAACGTGTAAATTTTCTTAATTTTAATTTGCGTTTTTTATTCTTTTTTCGGAAATATACCCAAATAACTCCTGTGATTACTGTTGAAACATGGAACAATGCATATCACCGTGTAGGTCTATTAAAGACGAAGAGATTGATACTATATTTATTATAATTCATTCTGTTTATAAGAGCAGAATCGCGAACGTGTAAATTTTCTTAATTTTAATTTTGCGTTTTTTATTCTTTTTTTCGGAAATATACCCAAATAACTCCTGTGATTACTGTTGAAACATGGAACAATGCATATCACCGTGTAGGTCTATAAAGACGAAGAGATTGATACTATATTTATTATAATTCATTCTGTTTATAAGAGCAGATCGCGAACGTGTAAATTTTCTTAATTTTAATTTTTGCGTTTTTTATTCTTTTTTCGGAAATATACCCAAATAACTCCTCCATTTTCTGTTGAAACATGGAACAATGCATATCACCGTGTAGGTCTCATAAAGACGAAGAGATTGATACTATATTTATTATAATTCATTCAGTTTATAAGAGCAGAATCGCGAACGAGGAAATTTTCTGTAGTTGAATTTTGCGAATTTTCTTCTTTTTTCGGAAATATACCCAAATAACTCCTATATTTACTGTTGAAACATGGAACAATGCATATCACCGTGTGTAGGTCTATTAAAGACGAAGAGATTGATACTATATTTATTATAATTCATTCTGTTTATAAGAGCAGAATCGCGAACGTGTAAATTTTCTTAATTTTAATTTTGCATTTTTATTCTTTTTTCGGAAATATACCCAAATAACTCCCTATGATTACTGTTGAAACATGGAACAATGCATATCAACGTGTAGGTCTATTAAAGACGAAGAGATTGATACTATATTTATTATAATTCATTCTGTTTATAAGAGCAGAATCGCGAACGTGTAAATTTTCTTAATTTTAATTTTGCGTTTTTTTTTCTTTTTTCGGAAATATACCCAAATAACTCCTTTATTTTCTGTTGAAACATGGAACAATGCATATCACCGTGTAGGTCTATTAAAGACGAAGAGATTGATACTATATTTATTATAATTCATTCTGTTTATAAGAGCAGAATCGCGAACGTGTAAATTTTCTTAATTTTAATTTTTTGCGTTTTTTATTCTTTTTTTTCGGAAAATATACCCAAATAACTCCTCTATTTACTGTTGAAACATGGAACAATGCATATCACCGTGTAGGTCTATTAAAGACGAAGAGATTGATACTATATTTATTATAATTCATTCTGTTTATAAGAGCAAGAATCGCGAAAACGTGATACTATATTTAAAATTATTCTGTTTTATAGAGCAGAAATCGCGAAAAAAAAAAAATTTTTTTAATTTTAATTGCGATTTTTTATTCTTTTTTTCGGAAAAATATACCCAAATAACTCCTATGTTTACTGTTGAAACATGGAACAATGCATATCACCGTGTAGGTCTATTAAAGACGAAGAGATTGATACTATATTTATTATAATTCATTATGTTTATAAGAGCAGAATCGCGAACGAGTAAATTTTTTCTTAATTTTAATTTTGCGTTTTTTATTTCTTTTTTTCGGAAATTATACCCATATACAACTCTCTATGATTTACTGTTGAAACATGGAACAATGCATATCACCGTGTAGGTCTATTAAAGACGAAGAGATTGATACTATATTTATTATAATTCATTCTGTTTATAAGAGCAGAATCGCGAACGTGGAAATTTTCTTAATTTTAATTTTGCGATTTTTATTCTTTTTTCGGAAAAATACCCAAATAACTCCTGTGATTACTGGTTGAAAACATGGAACAATGCATATCACCGTGTAGGTCTATTAAAGACGAAGAGATTGATACTATTTTATTATAATTCATTCTGTTTATAAGAGCAGAATCGCGAACGTGTAAATTTTCTTAATTTTAATTTTTGCGTTTTTTTTATTCTTTTTTCGGAAATCATATACCCAAATAACTCCTTAGATTACTGTTGAAACATGGAACAATGCATATCACCGTGTAGGTCTATTAAAGACGAAGAGATTGATACTATATTTATTATAATTCATTCTGTTTTATAAGAGCAGAATCGCGAACGTGTTAAATTTCTTAATTTTAATTTTTGCGTTTTTTATTCTTTTTTCGGAAATATACCCATAATAACTCCTATGATTTACTGTTGTGTGAAACATGGAAACAATGCATATCACCGTGTAGGTCTATTAAAGACGAAGAGATTGATACTATATTTATTATAATTCATTCTGTTTATAAGAGCAGAATCGCGAACGTGTAAATTTCTTTTTTTTAATTTTGCGATTTTTGCTTTTTTCGGAAATATACCCAAAATAACTCCTATGGATTTACTGTTGAAACATGGAACAATGCATATCACCGTGTAGGTCTATTAAAGACGAAGAGATTGATACTATATTTATTATAATTCATTCTGTTTATAAGAGCAGAATCGCGAACGTGTAAATTTTCTTAATTTTAATTTTGCGATTTTTATTCTTTTTTCGGAAAAATACCCAAATAACTCCTATGATTACTGTTGAAACATGGAACAATGCATATCACCGTGTAGGTCTATTAAAGACGAAGAGATTGATACTATATTTATTATAATTCATTCTGTTTATAAGAGCAGAATCGCGAACGTGTAAATTTTCTTAATGTGAATTTTGCGATTTTTATTCTGTTTGCGTAAATATACCCAAATAACACCTATGATTACTGTTGAAACATGGAACAATGCATATCACCGTGTAGGTTATTAAAGACGAAGAGATTGATACTATATTTATTATAATTCATTCTGTTTATAAGAGCAGAATCGCGAACGTGTAAATTTTCTTAATTTTAATTTTGCGATTTTTATTCTTTTTTCGGAAATATACCCAAATAACTCCTATATTTAATGTTGAAACATGGAACAATGCATATCACCGTGTAGGTCTATTAAAGACGAAGAGATTGATACTATATTTATTATAATTCATTCTGTTTATAAGAGCAGAATCGCGAACGTGTAAATTTTCTGTAGTTGAATTTTGCGAATTTTCCGCTGTTTTCGGAAATATACCCAAATAACTCCTATATTTAGTGTTGAAACATGGAACAATGCATATCACCGTGTAGGTCTCTTAAAGACGAAGAGATTGATACTATATTTATTATAATTTATTCTGATTTTAAAAGAAGAATCGCGAACGTAAAAATTTTCTTAATTTTTATTTCGCGATTTTTAATTTTTTTTCGAAAATATACCCAAATAACTCCTATGATTACTTTTGAAACATGGAACAATGCATATCACCGTGTAGGTCTATTAAAGACG
The DNA here is from genome assembly GCA_032207245.1 of Pardosa pseudoannulata. Classification (NCBI taxonomy): domain Eukaryota; kingdom Metazoa; phylum Arthropoda; class Arachnida; order Araneae; family Lycosidae; genus Pardosa; species Pardosa pseudoannulata. Next base: position 564,392 of record CM063509.1, read on the forward strand.
AAGAGATTGATACTATATTTATTATAATTCATTCTGTTTATAAGAGCAGAATATCGAACGTGTAAATTTTCTGTAGTTGAATTTTGCGAATTTTCCGCTGTTTTCGGAAATATACCCAAATAACTCCTCCATTTTCTGTTGAAACATGGAACAATGCATATCACCGTGTAGGTCTATTAAAGACGAAGAGATTGATACTATATTTATTATAATTCCTTCTGTTTATAAGAGCAGAATCGCGAACGTGTAAATTTTCTTAATTTCTTTAATTTTGCGATTTTTCATTCTTTTTTCGGCTATATATACCCAATAATAACTAATGTGATTTACTGTTGAAACAAAGAACAATGCATATCACGTGCTAGTATATAAAGAACGAAGAGATGATAACTTATTTATTATAATTCATTCTGTTTATAAGAGCAGAATCGCGAACGTGTAAATGTCTTAATTTTAATTTTTGCGATTTTTCATCTTTTCGGAATATATAACAAATAACTCTGTATTACTGTGAAACATGGAAAAACAAAGGCATATCACCGTGTAGGTTCTATCTAATGACGAAGAGGATTGATACATATATTTATTTATTAATTCATTTGTTTATAAGAGCAGAATTCGAGAACGTGTAAATATTTTAATTTTAATTTGCGATTTTTCATTTTTTTTTTCGGGAATTAATACCCAAGATAACTTCCTGTGAGTGATTACTGTTGAAACATGGAACAATGCATATCACCGTGTAGGTCTCTTAAAGACGAAGAGATTGATACTATATTTATTATAAATCATTCTGTTTATAAGAGCAGAATCGCACGATACGGTGAAAATATTCTTATTTTAATTTTGCCGATTTTTTTTCTTTTTTCGGAAATCTTACAAAAATAATCCTGTGATTACTGTGTGAAACATGGAAACAAGGCATATCACCGTGTAGGTTATTAGATCGACGAAGAAGATTGATACTTATATTTATTATAATTCATTCTGATATAAGAGCAGGAATCGCGACGTGTAAATTTCTTAATTTCTGAATTTTGCGATTTTTTCATCTTTTTCGGAAATTTACCCAAATAACCTTCCTATATTTAGTGTTGAACATGGAAACATGATATACTCCGTGTATGGTTATTGAAGACGAAGTGATTGATACTATATTTATTATAATTCATTATGTTTATAAGAGCAGAATCGCGTAACGTGTAAATTTTCTTAATTTTAATTTTGCGATTTTTTCATTCTTTTTTCGGAATTATTTACCCAAATAACTCTATATTTCTGTTGAAACATGGAACAATGCATATCACCGTGTAGGTCTCTTAAAGACGAAGAGATTGATACGTTATTTATTATAATTCATTCTGTTTATAAGAGCAGAATCTCGAAAGTGTAAATTTTCTGAAGTTGAATTTTGCGATTTTTCTTCTTTTTTCGGAAATATTACCCAAAATAACTCCTATGATTTACTGTTGAAACATGGAACAATGCATATCACCGTGTAGGTTTATTAAAGACGAAGAGATTGATACTATATTTATTATAATTCATTCTGTTTATAAGTGCAGAATCGCGAACGCAGTGTAATTTTCTTAATTTTAATTTTGCGATTTTTCTTCTTTTTTCGGGAAAATATACCACAAAATAACTCCTATTGTTTACTGTTGAAACATGGAACAATGCATATCACCGTGTAGGTCTTTTAAAGACGAAGATTTTGATACTATATTTATTATAATTCATTCTGTTTATAAGAGCAGAATCGCGAAAGTGTAAATTTTCTTAATTTTAATTTTGTTTTTCATCTTTTTTCGGATATACCAAATTCCGATTTACTGTTGAAACATGGAACAAATGATACTAGGTCTGATTGATACACATGTAAGAGCATAACGTGTCTTTTTAATTTTGCGAACTTTTCGGAAAAATACGAGTTTGAAACATGGAACAATGCATATCACCGGTGTATACTATATATATTTATTATTAATTCATTCTGTTTATTCATAAGAATTTTTAGCAGAAACGTGATTAACTGAAATGGGAACATTGCATTTCACCGTTGGTCTATTGTAACTATATCTGATTTTGTAAATTAATTTTGCGAATTTTCCAGACTGTTTTGCGGAAATATTGATACTATATTTTTTATAATCTATTCTGTTTATAAGAGCAGAATCGCGAACGTGTAAATTTTCTTAATTGCGTTTTTTTCTTTTTTCGGAAATATACCCAAATTTGTGATTACTGTTGAAACATGGAACAATGCATATCACCGTGTAAGACGAAGAGATTGATACTATATTTATTATAATTCATTCTGTTTTTAAGAGCAGAATCGCGAACGTGTAAATTTTCTGTAGTTGAATTTTGCGAATTTTCGACTGTTTTCGGAAATATACCCAAATAACTCCTCCATTTTCTGTTGAAACATGGAACAATGCATATCACCGTGTAGGTCTATTAAAGACGAATAGATTGATACTATATTTATTATAATTCATTCTGTTTATAAGAGCAGAATCGCGAAAGTGTAAATTTTCTGTAGTTGAATTTTGCGAATTTTCCGCTGTTTTCGGAAATATACCCAAATAACTCCTCCATTTTCTGTTGAAACATGGAACATTGCATATCACCGTGTAGGTCTTTTAAAGACGAAGAGATTGATACTATATTTATTATAATTCATTCTGTTTATAAGAGCAGAATCGCGAACGTGTAAATTTTCTGTAATTGAATTTTGCGAATTTTCCGCTGTTTTCGGAAATATACCCAAATAACTCCTCCATTTTCTGTTGAAACATGGCACAATGCATATCACCGTGTAGGTCTTTTAAAGACGAAGAGATTGATACTATATTTATTATAATTCATTCTGTTTATAAGAGCAGAATCGCGATCGTGTAAATTTTCTGTAGTTGAATTTTGCGAATTTTCCGCTGTTTTCGGAAATATACCCAAATAACTCCTCCATTTTCTGTTGAAACATGGAACAATGCATTTCAACGTGTAGGTCTATTAAAGACGAAGAGATTGATACTATATTTATTATAATTCATTCTGTTTATAAGAGCAGAATCGCGAAAGTGTAAATTTTCTGTAGTTGAATTTTGCGAAATTTCCGCTTTTTTCGGAAATATACCCAAATAACTCCTCCATTTTCTGTTGAAACATGGAACAATGCATATCACCTTGTAGGTCTATTAAAGACGAAGAGATTGATACTATATTTATTATAATTCATTCTGTTTATAAGAGCAGAATCGCGAACGTGTAAATTTTCTGTTCTAAGTTGAATTTTGCGAATTTTTATTCTGTTTTCGAGAAAATATACCCAAATAACTCCCTATTTTCTTGTTGAAACAAATAAATGGCATTACTGGAAAAAACATGGAACATTGCATATCACCGTTGTAGGTCTATTATAATGACCACGAAGAGTTTGATACTATATTTATTATAATTCATTCTGTTTATAAGAGCAGAATCGCGAACGTGTAAATTTTCTGTAGTTGAATTTTGCGATTTTTTATATCTTTTTTCGGAAATTATAATACCCAAATAACTCCCTCACAATTTTAATGTTTGAAACATGGAACAATGCATATCACCGTGTAGGTCTATTAAAGACGAAGAGATTGATACTATATTTATTATAATTCATTCTGTTTATAAGAGCAGAATCGCGAACGTGTAAATTTTCTGTAGTTGAATTTTGCGAATTTTCCGCTGTTTTCGGAAATATACCCAAATAACTCCTCCATGTTCTGTTGAAACATGGAACAATGCATATCACCGTGTAGGTCTCTTAAAGACGAAGAGATTGATACTATATTTATTATAATTCATTCTGTTTATAAGAGCAGAATCGCGAACGTGTAATTTTCTGTAGTTGAATTTTGCGAATTTTCCGCTGTTTTCGGAAATATACCTAAAAACCTCCTCCATTTTCTGTTGAAACATGGAACAATGCATATCACCGTGTAGGTCTATTAAAGACGAAGAGATTGATACTATATTTATTATAATTCATTCTGTTTATAAGAGCAGAATCGCGAAAGTGTAAATTTTCTGTAGTTGAATTTTGCGAATTTTCCGCTGTTTTCGGAAATATACCCAAATAACTCCAACAATTTCTGATGAAACATGGAACAATGCATATCAAAGTGTAGGTTTTTTAAAGACGAAGAGATTGATACTATATTTATTATAATTCATTCTGTTTATAAGAGCAGAATCGCGAACGTGTAAATTTTCTTAATTTTTTTTTATTTTGCGATTTTTATTCTTTTTTCGAAAAATACCCAAAATAACTCCTATGATTACTGTTGAAACATGGAACAATGCATATCACCGTGTAGGTCTCTTAAAGACGAAGAGATTGATACTATATTTATTATATTTCATTCTGTTTATAAGAGCAGAATCGCGAACGTGTAAATTTTCTTAATTTTAATTTTGCGAATTTTCCGCTGTTTTCGGAAATATACCCAAATAACTCCTCCATTTTCTGTTGAAACATGGAACAATGCATATCACCGTGTAGGTCTATTAAAGACGAAGAGATTGATACTATATTTATTATAATTCATTCTGTTTATAAGAGCAGAAACGTTGTACATGCTCTAACTTTTATTTTGCGATTTATATTCTTTTTTCGGAAAGAATCCTCTATTTAGTGTTGAAACATGGAACAATGCATATCACCGTGTAGGTCTCTTAAACGAAGAGAGTGATCCTTATTTATTATAATTCATTCTGTTTATAAGAGCAGAATCGCGAACGTGTAAATTTTCTGTAGTTGAATTTTGCGAATTATTCGCTGTTTTCGGAAATATACCCAAATAACACCTCCATTTACTGTTGAAACATGGAACAATGCATATCACCGTGTAGGTCTCTTAAAGACGAAGAGATTGTTACTATATTTATTATAATTCATTCTGTTTATAAGAGCAGAATCGCGAACGTGTAAATTTTCTGTAGTTGAATTTTGCGAATTTTCCGCTGTTTTCGGAAATATACCCAAATAACTCCTCCATTTTCTGTTGAAACATGGAACAATGCATATCACCGTGTAGGTCTATTAAAGACGAAGAGATTGATACTATATTTATTATAATTCATTCTGTTTATAAGAGCAGAATCGCGAACGTGTAAATTTTCTGTAGTTGAATTTTGCGAATTTTCCGCTGTTTTCGGAAATATACCCAAATAACTCCTCCATTTTCTGTTGAAACATGGAACAATGCATATCACCGTGTAGGTCTTTTAAACACGAAGAGATTGATACTATATTTATTATAATTCATTCTGTTTATAAGAGCAGAATCGCGAACGTGTAAATTTTCTTAATTTTAATTTTGCGATTTTTATTCTTTTTTCGGAAAAATACCCAAATAACTCCTATGATTACTGTTGAAACATGGAACAATGCATATCACCGTGTAGGTCTATTAAAGACGAAGAGATTGATACTATATTTATTATAATTCATTCTGTTTATAAGAGCAGAATCGCGAACGTGTAAATTTCTTAATTTTAATTTTGCGTTTTTTATTCTTTTTTCGGAAAAATACCCAAATAACTCCTACATTTAATGTTGAAACATGGAACAATGCATATCACCGTGTAGGTCTATTAAAGACGAAGAGATTGATACTATATTTATTATAATTCATTCTGTTTATAAGAGCAGAATCGCGAACGTGTAAATTTTCTTAATTTTAATTTTGCGATTTTTATTCTTTTTTCGGAAAAATACCCAAATAACTCCTATATTTAATGTTGAAACATGGAACAATGCATATCACCGTGTAGGTCTATTAAAGACGAAGAGATTGATACTATATTTATTATAATTCATTCTGTTTATAAGAGCAGAATAGCGAACGTGTAAATTTTCTTAATTTTAATTTTGCGATTTTTTATTCTTTTTTCGGAAAAATACCCAAAATAACTCCTGTGGATTACTGTTGAAACATGGAACAATGCATATCACCGTGTAGGTATATTAAAGACGAAGAGATTGATACTATATTTATTATAATTCATTCTGTTTATAAGAGCAGAATAGCGAACGTGTAAATTTTCTTAATTTTAATTTTGCGATTTTTATTCTTTTTTCGGAAAAATACCCAAATAACTCCTATGATTACTGTTGAAACATGGAACAATGCATATCACCGTGTAGTTCTTTTAAAGACGAAGAGTTTGATACTATATTTATTATAATTCATTATGTTTATAAGAGCAGAATCGCGAACGTGTAAATTTTTTGCAGTTGATATTTGCGAATTTTCTGCTGTTTTCGGAAATATACCCAAATAACTCCTCCATTTTCTGTTGAAACATGGAACAATGCATATCACCGTGTAGGTCTATTAAAGACGAAGAGATTGATACTATATTTATTATAATTCATTCTGTTTATAAGAGCAGAATCGCGAACGTGTAAATTTTCTTAATTTTAATTTTGCGATTTTTATTCTTTTTTCGGAAAAATACCCAAATAACTCCTATGATTACTTTTGAAACATGGAACAATGCATATCACCGTGTAGGTCTATTAAAGACGAAGAGATTGATACTATATTTATTATAATTCTTTCTGTTTATAAGAGCAGAATCGCGAACGTGTACATTTTCTTAATTTTAATTTTGCGATTTTTAATTTTTTTCTGAAAAAAAACCCAAATATCTCCTATGATTACTGGGTAAACATGGAACAATGCATATCACCGTGTAGGTCTATTAAAGACGAAGAGATTGATACTATATTTATTATAATTCATTCTGTTTATAAGAGCAGAATCGCGAACGTGTAAATTTTCTTAATTTTAATTTTGCGATTTTTATTCTTTTTTCGGAAAAATATCCAAATAACTCCTGTGATTACTGTTGAAACATGGAACAATGCATATCACCGTGTAGGTCTATTAAAGACGAAGAGATTGATACTATATTTATTATAATTCATTCTGTTTATAAGAGCAGAATCGCGAACGTGTAAATTTTCTTAATTTTAATTTTGCGATTTTTATTCTTTTTTCGGAAAAATACCCAAATAACTCCTATGATTACTGTTGAAACATGGAACAATGCATATCACCGTGTAGGTCTATTAAAGACGAAGAGATTGATACTATATTTATTATAATTCATTCTGTTTATAAGAGCAGAATCGCGAACGTGTAAATTTTCTTAATTTTAATTTTGCGGTTTTTTATTCTTTTTTCGGAAAAATACCCAAATAACTCCTCCATTTTCTGTTGAAACATGGAACAATGCATATCACCGTGTAGGTCTATTAAAGACGAAGAGATTGATACTATATTTTTTATAATTCATTCTGTTTATAAGAGCAGAATCGCGAACGTGTAAATTTTCTTAATTTTAATTTTGCAATTTTTCCGCTGTTTTTGGAAATATACCCAAATAACTCCTCAATTTACTGTTGAAACATGGAACAATGCATATCACCGTGTAGGTCTATTAAAGACGAAGAGATTGATACTATATTTATTATAATTCATTCTGTTTATAAGAGCAGAATCGCGAACGTGTAAATTTTCTTATTTTTAATTTTGCGATTTTTATTCTTTTTTTCGGAAAAATACCCAAATAACTCCTATGATTACTGTTGAAACATGGAACAATGCATATCACCGTGTAGGTCTTTTAAAGACGAAGAGATTGATACTATATTTATTATAATTCATTCTGTTTATAAGAGCAGAATCGCGAACGTGTAAATTTTCTTAATTTTAATTTTGCGATTTTTATTCTTTTTTCGGAAAAATACCCAAATAACTCCTATGATTACTGTTGAAACATGGAACAATGCATATCACCGTGTAGGTCTATTAAAGACGAAGAGATTGATACTATATTTATTATAATTCATTCTGTTTATAAGAGCAGAATCGCGAACGTGTAAATTTTCTTAATTTTAATTTTGCGATTTTTATTCTTTTTCGGAAAAATACCCAAATAACTCCTATGATTACTGTTGAAACATGGAACAATGCATATCACCGTGTAGGTCTATTAAAGACGAAGAGATTGATACTATATTTATTATAATTCATTCTGTTTATAAGAGCAGAATCGCGAACGTGTAAATTTTCTTAATTTTAATTTTGCGAATTTTTATTCTTTTTTCGGAAATATACCCAAATAACTCCTCTGATTACTGTTGAAACATGGAAAAATGCATATCACCGTGTAGGTCTATTAAAGACGAAGAGATTGATACTATATTTATTATAATTCATTCTGTTTATAAGAGCAGAATCGCGAAAGTGTAAATTTTCTGTAGTTGAATTTTGCGAATTTTCCACTGTTTTCGAAAATATACCCAAATAACTCCTCCATTTTCTGTTGAAACATGGAACAATGCATATCACCGTGTAGGTCTATTAAAGACGAAGAGATTGATACTATATTTATTATAATTCATTCTGTTTATAAGAGCAGAATCGCGAAAAAAAAAAAAACGTGTAAATTTTCTTAATTTTAATTTTTGCGTTTTTTATTCTTTTTTTCGGAAATATACCCAAATAACTCCTATGATTACTGTTGAAACATGGAACAATGCATATCACCGTGTAGGTCTATTAAAGACGAAGAGATTGATACTATATTTATTATAATTCATTCTGTTTATAAGAGCAGAATCGCGAACGTGTAAATTTTCTTAATTTTAAATTTGCGATTTTATTCTTTTTTCGGAAAAAAAATACCCAAATAACTCCTATGATTACTGTTGAAACATGGAACAATGCATATCACCGTGTAGGTCTATTAAAGACGAAGAGATTGATACTATATTTATTATAATTCATTCTGTTTATAAGAGCAGAATCGCGAACGTGTAAATTTTTCTTAATTTTAAATTTTGCGATTTTTATTCTTTTTTTTCGGAAAAATACCCAAATAACTCCTATGATTACTGTTGAAACATGGAACAATGCATATCACCGTGTAGGTCTATTAAAGACGAAGATATTGGATACTATATTTATTATAATTCATTCTGTTTATAAGAGCAGAATCGCGAACGTGTAAATTTTCTTAATTTTGAATTTTGCGACGATTTTTATTCTTTTTTCGGAAAAATACCCAAATAACTCCTGTGATTTTTACTGTTGAAACATGGAACAATGCATATCACACCGTGTAGGTCTATTAAAGACGAAGAGATTGATACTATATTTATTATAATTCATTCTGTTTATAAGAGCAGAATCGCGAACGTGTAAATTTTCTTAATTTTAATTTTGCGATTTTTATTCTTTTTTCGGAAATATACCCAAATAACTCCTCCATTTACTGTTGAAACATGGAACAATGCATATCACCGTGTAGGTCTATTAAAGACGAAGAGATTGATACTATATTTATTATAATTCATTCTGTTTATAAGAGCAGAATCGCGAACGTGTAAATTTTCTGTAGTTGAATTTTGCGAATTTTTATTCTTTTTTCGGAAATATACCCAAAATAACTCCTATCGTGATTACTGTTGAAACATGGAACAATGCATATCACCGTGTAGGTCTATTAAAGACGAAGAGATTGATACTATATTTATTATAATTCATTCTGTTTATAAGAGCAGAATCGCGAACGTGTAAATTTTCTTAATTTTAATTTTGCGAATTTTCCGCTGTTTTCGGAAATATACCCAAATAACTCCTCCATATTACTGTTGAAACATAGAACAATGCATATCAAGGTGTAGGTCTATTAAAGACGAAGAGATTGATACTATATTTATTATAATTCATTCTGTTTATAAGAGCAGAATCGCGAACGTGTAAATTTTCTTAATTTTAATTTTGCGAATTTTCCGCTGTTTTCGGAAATATACCCAAAAAACTCCTATGATTACTGTTGAAACATAGAACAATGCATATCAAGGTGTAGGTCTAATAAAGACGAAGAGATTGATACTATATTTATTATAATTCATTCTGTTTATAAGAGAAGAATCGCGAACGTGTAAATTTTCTTAATTTTAATTTCCTGCTGCGATTTTCCGCTGTTTTCGGAAATATACCCAAATAACTCCTCCATTTTCTGTTGAAACATGGAACAATGCATATCACCGTGTAGCTCTCTTAAAGACGAAGAGATTGATACTATATTTATTATAATTCATTCTGTTTATAAGAGCAGAATCGCGAAAGTGTAAATTTTTCTGTAAATTTAATTTTGCGTTTTTTATTCTTTTTTCGGAAATATACCCAAATAACTCCTGTGATTACTGTTGAAACATGGAACAATGCATATCACCGTGTAGGTCTATTAAAGACGAAGAGATTGATACTATATTTATTATAATTCATTCTGTTTATAAGAGCAGAATCGCGAAAGTGTAAATTTTCTTAATTTTAATTTTGCGTTTTTTATTCTTTTTTCGGAAAAAATTACCCAAATAACTCCTATGATTACTGTTGAAACATGGAACAATGCATATCACCGTGTAGGTCTATTAAAGACGAAGAGATTGATACTATATTTATTATAATTCATTCTGTTTATAAGAGCAGAATCGCGAACGTGTAAATTTTCTTAATTTTAATTTTGCGAATTTTATTATTCTTTTTTCGGAAAAATACCCAAATAACTCCTATGATTACTGTTGAAACATGGAACAATGCATATCACCGTGTAGGTCTATTAAAGACGAAGAGATTGATACTATATTTATTATAATTCATTCTGTTTATAAGAGCAGAATCGCGAACGTGTAAATTTTCTGTAGTTGAATTTTGCGAATTTTCCGCTGTTTTCGGAAATATACCCAAATAACTCCTCCATGTTCTGTTGAAACATGGAACAATGCATATCACCGTGTAGGTCTTTTAAAGACGAGGAGATTGATACTATATTTATTATAATTCATTCTGTTTATAAGAGCAGAATCGCGAACGTGTAAATTTTCTTAATTTTAATTTTGCGAATTTTCCGCTGTTTTCGGAAAAATACCCAAATAACTCCTCCATTTTCTGTTGAAACATGGAACAATGCATATCACCGTGTAGGTCTATTTAAGACGAAGAGATTGATACTATATTTATTATAATTCATTCTGTTTATAAGAGCAGAATCGCGAGAACGTGTGTAAAATTTTCTTAATTTTAATTTTGCGATTTTTATTCTTTTTTTCGGAAAAATACCCAAATAACCTCCTGATGGATTACTGTTGAAACATGGAACAATGCATATCACCGTGTAGGTCTATTAAAGACGAAGAGATTGATACTATATTTATTATAATTCATTCTGTTTATAAGAGCAGAATCGCGAACGTGTAAATTTTCTTAATTTTAATTTTGCGATTTTTATTCTTTGTTTTCGGAAATTATACCCAAATAAACTCCTCCATAGATTACTGTTGAAACATGGAACAATGCATATCACCGTGTAGGTCTATTAAAGACGAAGAGATTGATACTATATTTATTATAATTCATTCTGTTTATAAGAGCAGAATCGCGAACGTGTAAATTTTCTTAATTTTAATTTTTCGATTTTTATTCTTTTTTCGGAAATATACCCAAATAACTCCTACATTTACTGTTGAAACATGGAACAATGCATATCACCGTGTAGGTCTATTAAAGACGAAGAGATTGATACTATATTTATTATAATTCATTCTGTTTATAAGAGCAGAATCGCGAACGTGTAAATTTTCTTCTTAATTTTAATTTTGCGATTTTTATTCTTTTTTCGGAAATATACCCAAATAACTCCTACATTTTCTGTTGAAACATGGAACAATGCATATCACCGTGTAGGTCTTTTAAAGACGAAGAGATTGATACTATATTTATTATAATTCATTCTGTTTATAAGAGCAGAATCGCGAACGTGTAAATTTTCTTAATTTTAATTTTGCGATTTTTATTCTTTTTTCCGAAATGCCCCAATAACTCCTATGATTACTGTTGAAACATGGAACAATGCATATCACCGTGTAGGTCTATTAAAGACGAAGAGATTGATACTATATTTATTATAATTCATTCTGTTTATAAGAGCAGAATCGCGAACGTGTAAATTTTCTTAATTTTAATTTTGCGAATTTTTCATCTTTTTTCGGAAAAATACCCAAAATAACTCCTCCATTTACTGTTGAAACATGGAACAATGCATATCACCGTGTAGGTCTATTAAAGACGAAGAGATTGATACTATATTTATTATAATTCATTCTGTTTATAAGAGCAGAATAGCGAACGTGTAAATTTTCTTAATTTTAATTTTGCGAATTTTATTCTTCTTTTTCGGAAAAATACCCAAATAACTCCTATGATTACTGTTGAAACATTTAACAATGCATATCACCGTGTAGGTCTATTAAAGACGAAGAGATTGATACTATATTTATTATAATTCATTCTGTTTATAAGAGCAGAATCGCGAACGTGTAAATTTTCTTATTTTTGAATTTTGCGTAATTTTTATTCTTTTTTCGAAAAATACCCCAAATAACTCCTGTGATTACTGTTGAAACATGGAACAATGCATATCACCGTGTAGGTCTATTAAAGACGAAGAGATTGATACTATATTTATTATAATTCCTTCTGTTTATAACAGCAGAATCGCGAACGTGAAAATTTTCTTAATTTTAATTTTGCGATTTTTATTCTTTTTTCGGAAATATACCCAAATAACTCCTGTGATTACTGTTGAAACATGGAACAATGCATATCACCGTGTAGGTCTATTAAAGACGAAGAGATTGATACTATATTTATTATAATTCATTCTGTTTATAAGAGCAGAATCGCGAACGTGTAAATTTTCTTAATTTTAATTTTGCGATTTTTATTCTTTTTTCGGAAATATACCCAAATAACTCCTATGATTACTGTTGAAACATGGAACAATGCATATCACCGTGTAGGTCTATTAAAGACGAAGAGATTGATACTATATTTATTATAATTCATTCTGTTTATAAGAGCAGAATCGCGAACGTGTAAATTTTCTTAATTTTAACTTTGCGATTTTTATTCTTTTTTCTGAAATATACCCAAATAACTCCTATGTTTAATGTTGAAACATGGAACAATGCATATCACCGTGTAGGTCTATTAAAGACGAAGAGATTGATACTATATTTATTATAATTCATTCTGTTTATAAGAGCAGAATCGCGAACGTGTAAATTTTCTTAATTTTAATTTTGCGATTTTTATTCTTTTTTCGGAAAATATACCCAAATAACTCCTCCATTTACTGTTGAAACATGGAACAATGCATATCACCGTGTAGGTCTATTAAAGACGAAGAGATTGATACTATATTTATTATAATTCATTCTGTTTATAAGAGCAGAATCGCGAACGTGTAAATTTTCTTAATTTTAATTTCGCAATTTTTCATCTTTTTTCGGAAATATACCCAAATAACTAATATATTTACTGTTCAAACATAGAACAAATCATACCACCGTGTAGTTGTCTAAAAGACGAAGAGATTGATACTATATTTATTATAATTCATTCTGTTTATAAGAGCAGAATCGCGAACGTGTAAATTTTCTGTAGTTGAATTTTGCGAATTTTCCGCTGTTTTCGGAAATATACCCAAATAACTCCTCCATTTACTGTTGAAACATGGAACAATGCATATCACCGTGTAGGTCTATTAAAGACGAAGAGATTGATACTATATTTATTATAATTCATTCTGTTTATAAGAGCAGAATCGCGAACGTGTAAATTTTCTGTAGTTGAATTTTGCGAATTTTCCGCTGTTTTCGGAAATATACCCAAATAACTCCTCCATTTTCTGTTGAAACATGGAACAATGCATATCACCGTGTAGGTCTATTAAAGACGAAGAGATTGATACTATATTTATTATAATTCATTCTGTTTATAAGAGCAGAATCGCGAACGTGTAAAATTTCTTAATTTTAATTTTTCGATTTTTATTTTTTTTTTCAGAAAAATACCCAAATAACTCCTCCATTTTCTGTTGAAACATGGAACAATGCATATCACCGTGTAGGTCTATTAAAGACGAAGAGATTGATACTATATTTATTATAATTCATTCTGTTTATAAGAGCAGAATCGCGAACGTGTAAATTTTCTTAATTTTAATTTTGCGATTTTTATTCTTTTTTCGGAAAAATACCCAAATAACTCCTATGATTACTGTTGAAACATGGAACAATGAATATCACCGTGTAGGTCTATTAAGACGAAGAGATTGATTACTATATTTATTATAATTCATTCTGTTTATAAGAGCAGAATCGCGAAAGTGTAAATTTTCTGTAGTTGAATTTTGCGAATTTTCCGCTGTTTTCGGAAATATACCCAAAATAACTCCTCCATTTTCTGTTGAAACATGGAACAATGCATATCACCGTGTAGGTCTATTAAAGACGAAGAGATTGATACTATATTTATTATAATTCATTCTGTTTATAAGAGCAGAATCGCGAACGTGTAAATTTTCTTAATTTTAATTTTGCGATTTTTATTCTTTTTTCGGAAATATACCCAAATAACTCCTCCATTTTCTGTTGAAACATGGAACAATGCATATCACCGTGTAGGTCTATTAAAGACGAAGAGATTGATACTATATTTATTATAATTCATTCTGTTTATAAGAGCAGAATCGCGAAAGTGTAAATTTTCTTAATTTTAATTTTGGGTATTTTATTGTTTTTTCGGAAAAGAACCCAAATAACTCCTATGATTACTGTTTTTTGTAAAACATGGGAACAATGCATATCACCGTGTAGGTCTTTTAAAGACGAAGAGATTGATACTATATTTATTATAATTCATTCTGTTTATAAGAGCAGAATCGCGAACGTGGTAAATTTTCTTAATTTTAATTTTGCGAATTTTTATTCTTTTTTCGGAAATATACCTAAATAACTCCTCCATTTTCTGTTGAAACATGGAACAATGCATATCAACGTGTAGGTCTATTAAAGACGAAGAGATTGATACTATATTTATTATAATTCATTCTGTTTATAAGAGCATAATCGCGAAAGTGTAAATTTTCTGTAGTTGAATTTTGGGTTTTTTATTCTTTTTTCGGAAATATACCCAAATAACTCCTTTATTTTCTGTTGAAACATGGAACAATGCATATCACCGTGTAGGTCTCTTAAAGACGAAGAGATTGATACTATATTTATTATAATTCATTCTGTTTATAAGAGCAGAATCGCGAACGTGTAAATTTTCTTAATTTTAATTTCGAGATTTTTCCTTTTTTTTTTTCGGAAATATACTGAAGTAACTCCTATATTTACTGTTGAAACATGGAACAATGCATATCACCGTGTAGGTCTATTAAAGACGAAGAGATTGATACTATATTTATTATAATTCATTCTGTTTATAAGAGCAGAATCGCGAACGTGTAAATTTTCTTAATTTTAATTTTGCGAATTTTATTCTTTTTTCGGAAAAAATACCCCAAAATAACTCCCTGTGATTACTGTTGAAACATGGAACAATGCATATCACCGTGTAGGTCTATTAAAGACGAAGAGATTGATACTATATTTATTATAATTCATTCTGTTTATAAGAGCAGAATCGCGAACGTGTAAATTTTCTTAATTTTAATTTTGCGATTTTTATTCTTTTTTCGGAAATATACCCAAATAACTCCTGTGATTACTGTTGAAACATGGAACAATGCATATCACCGTGTAGGTCTATTAAAGACGAAGAGATTGATACTATATTTATTATAATTCATTCTGTTTATAAGAGCAGAGAATCGCGAACGTGTAAATTTTCTTAATTTTAAATTTTGCGATTTTTAATTCTTTTTTCGGAAAAAATACCCAAATAACTCCTGTGATTACTGTTGAAACATGGAACAATGCATATCACCGTGTAGGTCTATTAAAGACGAAGAGATTGATACTATATTTATTATAATTCATTCTGTTTATAAGAGCAGAATCGCGAACGTGTAAATTTTCTTAATTTTAATTTTGCGATTTTTCCGCTGTTTTCGGAAATATACCCAAATAACTCCTATGATTACTGTTGAAACATGGAACAATGCATATCACCGTGTAGGTCTATTAAAGACGAAGAGATTGATACTATATTTATTATAATTCATTCTGTTTATAAGAGCAGAATCGCGAACGTGTAAATTTTCTTAATTTTAATTTTGCGTTTTTTATTCTTTTTTCGTAAATATACCCAAATAACACCTATGATTACTGTTGAAACATGGAACAATGCATATCACCGTGTAGGTCTTTTTAAGACGAAGGGTTTGATACTATATTTATTATAATTCATTCTGTTTATAAGAGCAGAATCGCGAACGTGTAAATTTTCTTAATTTTAATTTTGCGATTTTTCCGCTGTTTTCGGAAATATACCCAAATAACTCCTCCATTTTCTGTTGAAACATGGAACAATGCATATCACCGTGTAGGTCTATTAAAGACGAAGAGATTGATACTATATTTATTATAATTCATTCTGTTTATAAGAGCAGAATCGCGAACGTGTAAATTTTCTTAATTTTAATTTTGCGTATTTTTTATTCTTTTTTCGGAAATATACCCAAATAACTCCTCCATTTACTGTTGAAACATGGAACAATGCATATCACCGTGTAGGTCTATTAAAGACGAAGAGATTGATACTATATTTATTATAATTCATTCTGTTTATAAGAGCAGAATCGCGAACGTGTAAATTTTCTAAATTTTAATTTTGCGATTTTTATTCTTTTTTCGGAAAAATACCCAAA